>PVKS010007302.1:13766-55729 GCA_004027875.1 Aplodontia rufa | reverse complement strand
CCGAGGAACTGGAAACACAGCCCAGTAGATTCAAAGTTGCTGTGGCTCAGTAGAGGCCCCTACTGAGGCCTCCAGGTCCCCCATTTTGAAAGATGTCGATAGCAGTTACAAGACTCCTGTGCTGCCATTGTATTTTTGGAGTGTTCTTGGGAGATGCTAAGGTTTGTACGTGATGTGTCCCGCAAAAGCTCGTGTGAGAGAATGCAAAAAGGCTTAGAGGTGAAATGCTTTGGGTTCTGAGAGCCTTAACTGAATGCATGAATTATTCCTCTGATGAGGGTTACCTGGATGGTAGCTGACTGCAGGTAGGGTGTGGCTGGGGGAGGTGAGTCATTGGGGGTGCGTCTTTGGGGGATGTATTTTGTATCTGGTGAGTGGAATCACTCTCTGCTTCCTGTGTGCAATACCCTGAACCATCTTCCTCCACCACATCCTTCCACCATGACGTTCTGCCTCACCTGGAGCCCAGAAGAATAGAGCCTGCCGTCTATGGACTGAGACCTCTGGAGCCATGAGCCCCCTAGTAAGCTCTTCCTGCTCTAAAATTGTTCCTGTCGGATCTTTTGGTCATAGCATTGAAATAGCTGACTAAAATAGGAGAGAAGATGTCTCTTCAGTCTATTGGTATTTAGATCAGTGTGACTCGAGCTTCAAGACTCATATCAGTCCCTCTGTCTCATCGACGTGCTGCAAATCTAGGCTTGTAGCTTCTGCTGATGGTCTAATTGCTGAGAAATGCAAGTCCTAGGAGCAGAGAGATGGACTTTGCAAATCAGAAAAGGGTAGGCTATATGTGGCCCACGACAGAGTTAGTAATTAGAACTGACTGAAAAACTTTAAAACTTTCATGAAGAGATGAGCTATAGGACCCGCCCCTGGGATCTGGGTCCAATCAATAAAGAATTGGAGTGCTGGAGCTGTGGCTCTACAGTTACGGCACTTGCCTGGCATGCACAAGTGCATGGGTACAAAGCCCAGCACCCACGTACACAACTAAGTGTCACAGCAAAGAAAGCCATGTGAAAAACTCAATAAAAATTGACTCTCTCTCTCTCTCTCTGTCATTCTCTCTTTAAAAAAAAGAAAAAGAAAAAGAAAGGATTGGAATAATACTGTTTAACCTACAGAGAGAGGTTATAAAGGTGATGCAGTCTTTGCTTGATGGGGCACTTTGGTTTTTTTTTTTAAACCTAAGCTTTTATATAGCCACTTGTCTCCTGCATCAAGAAGCAGATTAGACATGGAGGAGGAGCTAGCAGCTTCTAACCAGCAGGCAGACATTGGTGTGATGACATGCTCCTAGCCACAACATGTCCCTAGCCTTGTCTCCAGCCATTCTGGTCTTCCCAACAGAGGCCCTAGAAATCATAAGGCAGAAGAGAGGTAGCCCTACAGTCTCTTCCCCAATTCCTGACCTTATTATGTTCTCTACATATAAGAGGTACTGGTATTTTATTAAATGTTTGGTGATATTACTGTTTTAATACATTTGGGATTCAGTCAGCTTTTTGCTGCTGTGACCAACAGACATGGAAAGAACAATTAAAGGAGGAAAAATTTATTTTGGGGCTCATGATTTCAGAAGTCTCAGTCTGTGGAAGGCCGGTACCATTCCCTGAGTCTTGGAGTGAGGCAGAACATTAGGGTGTGGGAGAGGAAAGAGGCTCAGGACATCACATGGAAGCAGAGAGAGAAAGATTCCACTTGCCAGGGATAAAATGTCTACCCAAAGGCATGCTCCCAATGACCCACCTCCTCCAGGCACACCCCATCTTCCTATAGTTACCTCCCACTTAATCCCTAAAAGGGGATTGATTCAACAATTAGATTAAGGCTCTCACAAGCTGATTGTTTTACCTCTAAACTTTCTTGCATTGTCTCCCACATGCGCATTTGGGGACACCTCATATCTAAACCATAGTATAACATGGGTGCATCAAAAGAGCATGATTCTGAGTCTGTAGCAACACTGGAAGCCCTAATTCTGCAGTTCGGAGGGAAAAGTATCTTCAGCAAAAATGCTATGTCTATTTCTGGCTGGATATGGGAAGGGGAAGGGCAGGATAAGGGAGGGTAATTGGGGGAGCACTCCTGGGGGTAATTGCAATATCCAGAATATATACACATTTTATATTATTTTGTTAAAAACTTGTATGTTGTTCAAAAATAAAAAATTATTTAAAAAAATACATACAAAGCTAAAACCCTCAAGTTTAATTTTTCTACATTATTATATTATAGAACAGATGCTACCTGAAGAATTATGATTTCTACTTATGTGAATAAAATAATGTGTTTTTTTAAAGACATAAAAAAATGCTATGTCTAACCCAACTACAGCAGGAAAGGATGGAGACATCTTTAGCTATTAGAGGTCCAAAAATATTAACTTTCGCATTTTCATTTTTGGAATTTTTCACCAAACAAGGAAATAATGAAGTTAGAGAAGTGAGGAGAATGAGGAAGCAGTAGATCCAATCTAGGTGAAGCAAGTAAAGTACATTTTCCTGATAGAGAAAGGGGCTCTTGGAACGAGCGCTTTGCACCTGCTCTTGATAGCAACTTTGGTAGACTTCTCCTGAAGGAAACCTTTCAAGAAACAAAATGAAAATTTTGCACTTTGAGTGAAAAAACATAGCAAACTGATTGACAGGTTTTCTTATGGAAATTCTGAATACTAATTAACGATAGACACATTGTAAAAAAATATACATACCATGCCCATACCCCCTCAAAAGCAAGTTTTTTTTTAACTCCAATGAGAAAAAATAATCATTAAAAACAGAAAATACAATTTATAATATAATAATAGTATATTAGCAGATTAATGTTCTGAGTCATATTAATAAAAACACTGGCAATACTGTCTAGGACACAGACAAACATTTTAAAGGCAAATGTTATCTTTGGTGACTTCAGGACCAGAGATTTATGAATTTGCTTTTACAGTAGAGAAAGTAACAGCTCTAAATAATGAAACTGAGAGACCACACTTACCTGCATGCCAAGAAAATTATTTTGCAAAATATGCTCAACTGAAACAGCCAATGCAATACGCTAATGCCAGTTGAACTAGGTGCTCTGTGCAATCTGTTAAATTTTGCGCATGTGGGTATGTGTGAATAGGAAAAAGCTGTTACTGCCAATATCCCTGTGAAAACATTCAAATACGGAAGAACTTGCTCTTTTCAATCTGAGGGATGAGTAATTTGGGAATAACATGTTGTTTCAATTACTGCTCTTCCAAAGACTAATAGCACTGTTTGTTACTGAGTTTCTATTCCCCACTCACTGCTTGGCCACTTCTTCTGTGTTTCTCTGTGTATTTTTAATACTCATGATAATAATATTCTCTGTCTGTCGAGAAATAACACTGGCTCTATCTTCAAACATATGAATCTGAAGCTCATCAAAACTGCTACTGGTGTGTACTTTTATCCAAATCAGCATCCTTTCCCAAGGGCTTCTGTGGCCATCCCCTTAGCACAAGTCCCTACGTCTTCTGACCTCACTTACTTCAATCACAGAAGCTTGATCTTGACATCTAAATCATCATATGTTACTCTTTTAATCAAATCTCAACAGTGAATCCCCATTTCACTTTCAGTAGAAGCCAAAATCTTCACCAAACTTGCCCACCCGTCCCCAAAGATGCTGTTAGTTCTGGGAGCTCATTCTGTCCATGTCTGACTTTCCCGGAAGCCCAGCGGCTCCTTGCTGTTCCTCAAGCATATCAGACCTACACACCATTGGGAAATTTGTTCTCATTATTAGTCTCTCCCTGACTCACTTTTCTTGCCAAATAATTCCATTTTCATTGGTGGATTTCATGTCCTTAGAATAGTTGGATACATACAAATGTTTTCTTATGAACATAAAGGACATTGTTATTACCATGTGTTAGCCAGGGTAGTGGGCAAGGGAGAGGACAATCCGTGGCATTTTTCCTTTATTTAAAATTTTTCCTTTACTTTCAACTTTACAACCCTGTCTTGCTCATTTTTCTTTTTCTCACACTTTGTTATTTATCTTCTTTCTAAGTTTCTGTATTTCATATCCATATGGACAACAAATTGTTCTATGTGAGTCCAAAATAAAACTCTATTTCCAAATATGGGGAGATCAGGAAGAAAAGTGTTCAGTGAGCTTTTATCCTTCCAGAACTCAGAAAAAAAAAACCCATTCCATACCATTAGATCATGATTTTCTAATTTCAACATCTCCCAGAGAATGATGGCACAGAATGGACCAAAGGGTATTTTGTTTCATCATGAAAGTTTAGAGCAAAGATTTCTAAGTAGAGGACAGAAAGGGCCATCATGCTACTCTAACAAGTGGAATCAAGTATAAAATTCACATTTTACAGGTCCCTGAGAATCATGGAGATAAGAATCAAATATAATACAATCCTAAAGAAAGAGTAATTATTTTTAAGTAAATGATAAGTTTTAGGTATGTTCTCCTGCAGGGTGCCAAGGTTGGCTTTTGGTGTGAATTAATGATGAGACTCAGCCTAAACAGAGATGGAACATTGAGGGGAAGGGGCAAAAAAAATCAGATAACCCCAAATAGGATAAACTTAAAAGAAAACCACATGAAATAGAATGAGAAAAGTGCTTAAGACTAAAAAAGAAAAATCTTAAAAGGAGCTGAAGAAAAATGTACCCCTTATCCCAAGACACACACTGCTCATTGGAGCAAAGAGAATAAATTTGAATAATCTCTTCTTGCATCTCTGGATTGATGTCTTTCATCTATGTTGAAATGGCCATGACAATTACCTTTCACAGTGTTTTGTATCATTTCTGCTTCTGGGACTATATGTTCATGTTGATTTTTTTTCTTGTACCCTATACTTTAATATCTTGCACTTCTGTTATTCCCCCCATATATTCCTTTAATCCTATAAGTTTCAATTTTATATTTTCATTTTTCCTATTCAAGAATCTTGTTTTGTATGTTTAATATACTTTTAAACCTATAAATCTCATTTAGCATTACTTTCAGAAAATATTTTTTCAATTCCACAATTTCAATAACTATTTTAGTTACTGAAATCAATAACAATGTTTGTTCTTGATTATAATCTTATGTGGGATTTTCTGATTTGTAAATATTATCTCCCATCTTCTGCATTTTTGAATATATTGATCATTCTTATTTTAAGTCTCTTTCTGAAAACTCCATAACTTGATTGTCTATGACTGAGTTTTTATTTTTTGTATTTGTTTTTATGTTTTCAGTTATATGTTTCTGACTCCTGTAATACCTTATAATTTTTTGTTTGGATATACTGCGTTTGATACAGAAATACTCTTAAGGTTAAATTTCTTGTTAGATGAGTGTTGAATGAGATGATCACAGGAGTCAAGTGATTTATTATGGTAATATTGGTGAGGTTTAAAATGTCTCTGCCCCACCCCTGTTCCTGGGCCACAGCTACACATGTTTGTAACATGACATCATGATAGGTCAGGGATGTCTTGATATGGATGAATTTTGGTCTTCTCAGTCCATCCAAATACAAACAGTTTCAAGTAGCCTTTCATTGATTTTTAGATTAAATTTTTAACCTTCAAAGATTATGATTTCAGAATTGAGCTAATTTGCTTAAGGAAAAAATAGACAATGTGTTTATAGGAAAGACCTAAAATCTGACTGTTCCGTGTCATGTGACAACTCAAAGTTCTATTTCTCTGCAATCAGAGGCTGCTGTTTAACAGGGCCATTCTTAAATTCTAAGTTTTAAACTATGGAACGAATTGTCAAATGGCCCAGACAAAAAACTGCTTCTGGTCCCTAACTATATTTTCATGGCTATTTTGTATACATTGTTTTCAATACAGATAGCAATGGGAGACTTGATCTTCCACAGTTGTTTATGCTATCTGAAACAAGGTATGATTGGACTTGCAAATATTAAATATATTTTTCTGAAATTAAAATCCTTTGAAAATATTGTATATATGAATTCTCCAGTGAAAGCATAAGTAAACAATGTCAGGAAAATTAAAGAAGGCATCTCTGTAAATCAATCTTGATACCATAATGAAAAAAAGGATATATTCTAAACAAATTTATTCCAACAAATTTATAAAAAACTTAAATAAAATCAACTAATCCCCCCAAAATATAAATTACTAACAGCCACACAAATGAAATAGATTATCTCAGGAAACTCACATGATAAATGAAACTCAATGATTTCAAAGAATTTTAACAAAAAGAGTTAAATGAACAATGTCGATTTTGCCGCAAAGTTCCAGATTAATAAAAGGGGGGCTATCCCAACACAATTTATGAGTCCAGCATAATTTGAAACAAATTCTAATGAACACATTATAAGGTAAAACCTAACCTGTTTTGAACATTGCAGAATTTCTAAGAAAAGTGTTAACATACTGGATCTGCTGTATATATAAGGATCAAATTATACAAATACATGGATTGTACTCCATGAATTTAAGGTCTGTTGAACATTTAATAATGAACCAATTGAAATCCATATTGAAAGAATGAAGAATGACTAATGATAATCTTAAAAGAAGCAGAAACCCATTTGTTGAAATTATACACTTGTGTGTGTGTGTGTGTGTGTGTGTGTGCGCGCGCGCGCATGTGTACTACTAGAAAACTAGCAATGGAAACTTCCATAATCTCATAAATAATATGTTACCAAAATTTACAGCAAACATTATATTTTATAGCAAAATATTAAAGCTTTCAGTGAGATTCAAAATCAGATAATTATGTCTATTATGTCTGTTTTACTTCAGCATTGTATTAATAACCCTGTCCAGTGCATTATGTCAAGAGAGAGAAATAAAACTCAGAGACTGGGAAGAAAATGAGAAAGCTAAATTTATGCAAGAAAACATGAACCCACATGTAGGAATCCAATAGAAACTACAAATAAAAGAGCGGATTAATCAGGATTGGATAACACATGAATATAGGAATACTTTTGTTTCCCAGATAGCCTCTCCAAGTAATTATACAATAAAGCCAAAAACACTCACCATTTCTAATAGTGTAAAACATTAAATGCCTCAAAATAAATCTACAGCATGAAATACTTCATAAACACATGGAATATAATTTATATAAAATTTTTAAAAATATCTAAATAAAAGTTGGGATATATCACATGCATGGCTTATGACTAAATTTTGCAAACCCATCATTTATTCACAAATTCATCAAATATTATAAATAAATTCCCCAAAAAATTTCTGGAGAAATTTTATTTTTGACAATCTTGACTAGAAAATTAAAGCTAAATTTACATGGAAATAGACAGGTATAGGAATGGCCAGGATGATCTTGACCAAAAACCCCATATTAGGAAATTATCTCCTGCCAGTTGTCAAGATGTATTGTAAAATTTTAGTAACTAATTTGCTGGGTTAAAGTCACATATCCACAGGTTCAGAGAAGCAGGACTTGGACATCTTTGGGACAGTCAAGTTCAAATGGAGATTCCTTGGGAGAAATGAATGATGACAACTAATCCATAGTACTACATGTGAAAGTCAATCACAGCTGGATTATAAGTAGAACTGAAAGGTTTAACCATATATTTTCTAGAGTCTTAACTCAGTTTAAAAAATGTTTCATAAAATGCATACAAAAATGTAGTTACCAAATTGGAATACCTTACAATTAAGAAGTAGAAGATTCCACCAAGAAAATGAAAAGGCAAGCTGAACGGTTGGGAAGTTCTATATTTTGGTATACATACAATCTCAACAATTATAAAAATGCATCTATAATTACATCACACTGCAGTCTGTCCTTGGTTCAACAGCAGTGCTTTCAAGACCTCATTGAAACCAGCATTAATTTTTATTTCTAGATTTATTTTATTTTACACTATTCTTTTCAATGTTTGTCTTTCTTTCTTTTTACAATGATATGTCAGTCAATTTTTAAGAGAGAATGGGAAAGAGTATTAATTTTTTTCATCTGGTGTTTGTTTTTCCTTTATTTATTTGTGTGTGTGGTCCTGTGGATGGAACCTGGGACCTCAAGCATGCCAGGCAATCACTCTTCTAGTGAGTCACCTCTCCAGTCCCACCAGTCACCTTTTAAGGTACAACGAAAGTACCACCTGCACTGGAAGAGACCATGAGGAGCGCAAGCGTTGGTCTTCTCCTCCTTGGCTTTTTCCCACCTGCGGACGAGCCTTTCCCTCCACTGGGGTAGAGGAAGGATCTGTGTTCCTCATGACATCACTGTTTTGTTTCTGGCAGAAATTAATCAAGATTATATTTCTTCCTTGTATAGTTTTCCATTTTCTGCTTCTCTCTCCTCCCTCCCTCCCTTTTTCTTTCTTTCTTTTTACACTTCTGACAGTTTTCGCTTTGCCATCTTGGGAAATACTTGCCCTCCACTGACCCTACTAGCCTGCATTTGTATTGGTCTTCCTCATGCACAGCATCTGGGACCACCAACCTGTTTATCTTTGGGAGCCAAACTAACATTTCGTCAGTTCCTGAAATGTTCCGAAGAGAAGCAAACAATTTCTTTCTTGCTTCCGAAATCATTCACTCTATTAAAATCTTTTGTAGCTATTGACACTATCTTCCTCTTTCTTCCCCAAATTCTCTAGTATTTGGCCAACACAACCCTTTAGTCTTCTCAGTCTGTTTTTAACTTGGCTTGTAATGAGATCCTGGGTTCTTGCAAATGAATGGCCACCTAATGAAAAGTTGTTCATGGTAAAGATACAGAGGGAACAAGGTCTTGCAGAAGTAAGGCAGAGTAAATGTGTTAATTTTTGGAAATTCTGAATGTATTCCATATAGGCATATTTGTATTATAGCAAAGGTAACAAATAAGTTGTGTCCATAGGTTATCAAAATGGGCATTTTTGTACTTTGTTTAGCCTTTAAAGAAACAGTGTTAAGGTCCTGCCTTACTAATGGAGGACATATGATTTGCTGCTCTCAAATAATAACAGCTCACCTATTGGGTTCCATGTTCCTGTAACTATGTGTTTGGATTATTTTGCACATCACTTATGCAACAATGATGATTATATTAATAACTTTTGAGCATGGACTCAATTCTAAACCTGATTATGGGCTTCATATATATGTTAAATTAAACCTCAATAATTCCATGAGGCAGGAACCATTGTTCCTTTGTTATAATTTAGAAAAGTGTGAAGCAGAGAAAAAAGTAAAGTAGTTCACAAACTGGGATTTGAACCCGTCAGTCTGTTTCCATAAACTGCCATCGTCCATGTCATACATTGGCTTTCACTGTCATCATGCTAGAAGCACTTTGCTTTCATTCATAGATTCCCCTTGCTAACTGCTCAGGGATCAGTTCTGGAAAAATATCTTGATTTGCTTGGGGAAGCCACATCATTTTATTAAATACATTTTTTCCCATTTTGCTAAATATCCCAAAATGTTAGTGGTGTTGATTGTTAATGAATTTGCTAGTAGAGGTATCACAGATATATTTATTCTATTTGCACTCTGGCTGTCATTTAAAATATTGGTTATATATTCCTTAATTTTATTCATTATTCACCTGGTTATTAAGCGCAGATAATATGGGTGCATAAATAGCGACAAGTTTAATTCCTGCTGGAAAAAAAAACTATCTTACTGTTTAGTAGCATTGTTTATTTTTAAATTTTTCTTTTCATTTATTTGCATGAGGATGCCAGTTTTCTAATAATGAAATGAATTGAAGTTCATAGATAGAAGATGTCCATTACATAGACAGATCGATAAATATCCTTTAAGGAAGAGCAAAGGTTGTGAGGCTGGTTCGGTATTTGTAGAGCACTATATAGGAAAGTCAGTTTTCCAAATACAGGCTGAATCTAAACCTCCTTGACAGATGGACAGATAGATAGATGTAGATTTATCCTGAATATTTAAAACAGTCACTGGAAGCTGTTTTATGTTAACTTCATTGTCTTTCCCACTAATCAAACTAAAGTTGCAAAGGTCTTGCTGATTCAATTATACGGCACTGGAATCTGTGCTTCCACAAATATACATGTTTTCTTGACATATTCTTGCTGCTAATTCCATTATCAGAGGTAGGACATATACAGGAAATAAGAAGTAATTTTGTACGCTGAGTCTCCACAGTCACAATAAAGTAGAAAACCGAGGATATACATTTTCTGGGTACTGACTCAATTTTTCATTGTAGTGAAAGAAGTTTAGATTGGATCATAGTTTCATCTCCATTTCTTAGAAAATGAAGGAAAATATAGAGGAAAAACTAATAGAATTTATGTATTTATCCACATATTCTACATATGCATGCATATGGCTTCATGCACACACATATAACTAAAAGAAATAATCAATGTTGACTTTAAAATAAGGTATTGATACTTAATAAAAGGGTTCATCTTCCTGCAACGAGCTTAAGGGTTACAGATGCTACACGTGGTAATTTTCAACATTAGGATTTGTGTTAATGCTATTATTTCCAAATATGCTCAGATCTACTGGGTGAGATTGTAATATGGAAACAATGACATGAAGCAAAATATAGCACTTAGTGCAAACGCATTGGATGTTTCTTATGACCAATCTATGATAAATTAATCGTAGCATGTTGAATGCCATAATAAGGCATAACTGTGATTGGATTATCACAATTCATCAAGAATAGTTTCCAGGGTTGGGAAGGAGGAATAGAATTTATAACTTGAAGAATGACTTGTCAGGGTTGGAACACGATGAGCCATAGTTTTGCAAAAAGTGGAAAAACAGTTGAAATCTTTAGAAACAAATGAAACACGTCATTATTCTATTTCAGAATTGCTTGTTTAGCACTCATTATCTCTAATGGTTCCGTGAACAGCTGAACAAAATCCTAAAGGGGTATATTTGAGATATCTTAAATGATCACTTTCTCATCTGTCTGTTGTGCAAGATGTATAGCCTTCAAGTCTAAGTAGGAGTTTTTATCCTCATTAAGCTGTAGGAAGTGGCAAATAAGTAATAGAGTAGCAATCTTTCTTGTGTCTGGGCCAGCAGGATTAAGCTTGGTGTCTCTTTATAAACTAAAGTTGTTTGTCATAAGAACTGTCAAAGGAAAGTGAAATAATACTCAAGTTTTAATTATTTTCTGGATGTGTACCTTCTCTTTCTCATTCCTTAATGACAGATTTTTTAAAAATTTAAGACATGTCCTTGTGTTCTGGAGAACTGGCCCATCTTCCACAGTCTCAAGAGTTTTGGAGATGGGGAGCACTTGCATTTAGGGTTGATGATTTGTTATTTGTGGGACTAACCCACAAACCTCAGGGCATTTTGGTCCCTGGTTTCTCATCCTAGAAGTTCTTGGCAGTGCTCAGGAATTACACAAAGCAGCAAAGCAAAACCAACCCAAACGCCCTCTGCACATTTCTGATCATCCATCGTGAGGTTGAGTGCCTGGTAGATGTCTTAAGCACAGACACGATCTCTTTTTGGGCTCTTGAACAGCAAACAATAAATAATAAACAGCAACAAACACTTCAAAGTAGTCTACGATTTGTCAAACCCGGAGCCTTTAGGGCCTCTGGATTTTTAGGTGTCTTGATCACGTTGGTATTATGCTGTGAAATCAACCAGTGGGTGTGATTCATAAAACGGTTCTCACATGTCCATCCCTCTCCAGTACGACCATTGGTCCATCAGCCCACCTACATTTTAATAGAGAGCCTCTATCTAATCTTTTCTTAAACATCTGTGTATCTAATGTATTAAATATATTTGTTTATCCAACCTTTCCTTCAAGTTGCTTTGATTATCTATCCAAAAAACTTTAGCTATTTTTTCTTTCTCTCCTTTCCTTCCTCCCATCCTTCCTCTTTCCTTCTCTCCTTTCCTTCCTTCCTTTTCCCTTTTTTTTCCCCACTAGACAGTCATAGGCCACTGTAGCAATGACCTTTCCCTTCTTGGGACTCAGGAAACTGACATTATACATGCCCATGTGCACCTTTGTGCGCGCGCGCACACACACACACACACACACATATTTTCAATTTGGATTTAGTTGGGGTTAGTATTCCAGGTAGACTGCGTCCAAATGCACTTAGAGAAAAAGACTAATTCATTCTGAATCTGAACTGAGTCTTCCAGGATGCAGAGATAGAAACATAACAGAGATGGGGAGATAATAGATGCTGAATCACTAGGAGTCCTCAGGAAATGTTGGGTGTTTGCATTTGATTTTGGGGCCTGGAGTGAATTTTTAAGATTTCTTCCCACTTGTATTAGCCTTCATGCACGACAAAGCCCAGTTTTGCCTATTGTTGCAGTCAAAGACATCACTGGTGGATCCTCTCCTTATTCTAAACTCCTTGGCTCTTGTACCCTGTAATCCTTGGGGTATCTGTGAGTTGCCAGCTGACCGTTTGCTAAGCTTACATACCTAAGTGCCCTTTTGTCTTAGCTTGAATTTTCTAGAAACAGAACCAGAGAGGGCGACTTCTGCATAGGTAATTTCTTGAGAGCGTGCTATTAGAAACCCTACGTGGGAGAGAGGACAAGGGGGCTCAGCAGGAGCACAGAACATGCTGGATCCCTGACTCATGCAGGATTGTTCTCATGTGGAACAAGGGGCCTGGATGGGCGGCTCCATGCAGTCAGTCCCAGCAGTGGGCACCTGCGGGAGGAGAGCATCACCTCCTAGCCATTTTCAGAAAGAAAGCACCTTTTGGCCACAGCAGCTTGCAGTAGGGTGGCACTGAGATGTGCTAAGGCAGATTGTGACGTTCGGAACCCTTGTCAGCTTTGGTCTGTTGGGCATGTCAGAGGCCTTCTGTTCCGTGCCACTCACTTGTCAGAATCCTACTGCATAGCTATGAAATTTATGATCTTGAAGTTTCTCATCTAACATGCAAATTCAAGTGACTACTTTGCTATTATGCATTAAATGAGCATTAATTCTGCCATTCAAAGAACATTCAATGCAAGGGATTTTTATAGTAGATATGTCAGATCACATATTGTTATATAAATTTGTAATATTATATTAAATATAACATTGTTAGTAAATTTAGATAATAAAATACACTATATTACGTTATAGAGTGTACTCTATGGGCTTATTATGTTATCTTGCATTTTTTAATATATATATATATGTATATTTTTTTAAAGAGAGAGAGGGATAGTGAGAGAGAGAGAAAGAGAGAATCAATTTTCATTTAGTTTTTCAAGTAGCTTTTGTTGCTCTGACACTTAGTCCTGTTCATGGTGCTGGGGTTCGAAACACACCAAGCAAGCACCGTAACTCCTGAGCCACCGCTCCAGCCCCTATCTTGTATTTTATATGAGTATCTTCTTAAACTCTTTTTTTCGGCTTTTTAGGATTCGTCAGTATCATCCATAAATTTTATATTATCTTTTAAGACCAGATTTAACTTTCTGAAAACTCTGCTGATGCCCAGTTAGAACAAGCTTCCTCTCCCTTCTCATTGGGACCTTTCATTCTGTCTTTGCTTTGACTCTATCTCAACCTTTTCCTTATTTACTTTCTGCATTGTTGTGAGTGAAAATTCCACCTCTGTAGTCCACTAACTAGCCTAATGGTCTTGGGTGTTTGCATTTCACAATGGCTTGGTCCCTGTCTTTGAAATGGGATAGTGATGTTACTACTTCCAGAGGTTTTGTGAGAAGTAAAGGAGGTAGCAATCATTGAGAAGTACATCTTGCTCTGAGTTATGAAGTAACACATAACAATTATTTTTAGTGTTTTCAATTTATATTTGACTTTCCCTTGGTGGCTAAATCAGCATTTTCCCCAGAATATTTTTTTTCTGTTTGTTCAAAGATTGCATTTTTCTCCCTTCCCTCTTTATTCCTGGGCCCAGAGGGTATACCCTTGACAGTGTTGGTCCAAACACTCTTTTTAAAGACATAGCTCAATTGCTTTTGTACATTGTCTTGCCTAACTATCCTGGCTCTCGCTAATTTGTCTCCTTCCAACTTTGACAGGACGTAGTTTGTGTTCCACACAATTTAGCACTCAATTACATGCTGTCTTATATTCACATTTGTGTCATGTATTATAATCATCTTCTTAAATACATGTTTAACTCCTTGAGGGTAATGCATGGAAAGCGGCTAAAACTGTCACAATTCTTAGCTCAACTTTGAGTTCAGACTAGATTTCAAGAGAAATTCTGATGATTCATTTATTCATCAAATATTTATTGACAACAAACTAAATGTGATCCACTTTTAAAGTAGTAGCTAAGAGTCTGGATTTAGATATTTGCATGCAAATCTTATGAAAGAAAACATTTACTGCAATAAATATACAGAGTGTATTCTTTTAAAGCAAGCCAAGAGATATAGCCCTGAGGATGCACAGAGAACCTCTTCTAATTTCCTGGGATCTTCACAGAAACTGCAATTGAATAGACTGCGATGTTCTTGTTCCGCCCCAAATGGAGTCTGGTCAGGTCTCAGAAGCCCAAATCTTTCACCCTCCAAGAAGCACAGAGGCCTTTCAGGGTCACCCCTCAGGTAGTCTGAATGCATCCTCAGGGTTATGAGCACTCTTGCTTCCTAGGGCCCTCCTGCAGGACTGCACTTATCAAGTGGCAGTACCATGGGTGCTTCTTGTGTGTTCTTCTTCCTGTTGGGCCACAGTGAGAGAGCACAGCCAGCAGACACAGCAATCTGAGATCAGGTGGGAGATAGCTGGACATGTCCAACCCAGGCTAACCCAATTCCGCTGGTGGTGGGGAGTGAGGAAGGTTTCAGAGAGAACGTGCAAATGCAGTGACACCGAACAACACTCAACTGTCCACGAGTCAGTGAAACATCCAAGCAACCGTTTTCTACAGAAAGTGGAGCTATTAAAAATATGATATGGGATGATTCTAAGGCTCAAGAAATGATAATAAGCATGCCAATGTTTTGCATATATTTATATATATTTGTATAACAAAATTGTCGGTATATGTAACAAAGTCATAAATATAACTTAGATATATATGAGAGGGACAGTGAGATAAAGAGAGAGAGCAAGAAAGAGAGAATCAATTTTTTTTTAGTTTTTCATGAGGCTTTTGTTGCTCTGAGACATCATTGTGTATGTGGTGCTGGGGTTTGAATTGTGCACCGCACATGCCAGGCAAGTGTTGTAAACCGCTGAACCACTGCTCCAGCCCTATGTATATAGTTTCTTGATGGACTTTGAAACAATTTTTAAATATACAAATTTATTTTAATTCTCTCTACTTATTGGATACACTGGGTACAAACTACATTAAAAAAAAGTCATATATAGTATTTTCTTCACGAGAAACTTCTACCAAAATGGAGTCTGAAAGTACTCTCAAAACAAAAGCAAAACACTTTAATTTTCCATTCCAACTTATTGATCGCAATACAACTTGGTAGCAGAAGCAGACTTTGGAAAGTCCCATCTTACTTTAAATGCAAATTACAATACATTTCATTATAACAAATTGAAATGCATTTATTAAATTGCATGAAAAAAATTTGAGTTTTACAGAAAGTGTTGATTTGCTGATCTCTAAAATTCAATACTGCATTTGATCATTAATGGAATAATGCAAGAGAAAGAAGCAACTGAGCTAAAGATCAGCTCAAATCGTGAGCTGAATGTTATTGGTACACGTTCAACTGGATTATGTGCTAAAAGTTATAAATATTTTTCTTTAACACTGAAATACTTGAATTAATGTTTCTTAACATAATTTGAAAAGTTTTACCTTAAAAATTTCACTTTTGGCCCCAATGGTATTTGTATAATTTTTTTCTTTAAATATAACTCCAAAATTAAAGAATATTTAGGTGTTTTAGGATTCTTAACTAAAGTACTTGAAATTAATTTCCAATTTTATTTCAAGAGTATAGAAATTAGTTTGTCATGGTGCTGCATCCCTATAATCCTCGCAGCTCCGGAGAGTGAGGTAGGATTGCAGTTTTGAAGACAGCCTCAGCAACTCATTGAGACTCTAAACAACTTAGAGGGACCCTGCCTCGAAATAAAAGAAATAATTAATTAAAGGATTAGGGATGTGTCTCAGTGGTTAAGCACCTCTGGTTTCAAAAAGAGTATGGAAATTATTTGAAATGAATTGGGTATATGAACTTTACCGTAAATATTGCTTCATGTTATTTAGGAGTATTGCTTATCATTGTTAACTACAACCTAGAACCAATTTGCAATTATGATGAAGATTTGTTAATTGTTTTTTTATAAAACTTTTTTAAGAGAGAGAGGGGCAGTGAGAGACAGAGAGAATTGATTTTATTTAGATTTTCATCTGGTTTTCATTGCAAAGTTTTCATAATTATAATATTTAGTATAGAGCGTTAATAAAATCAACTTCAGCAAATTGTCTCTATATATTATTTTTGTTGCTTTCTCTCAACAGCCAGATGTTCTATGTAGAGTTGCACCTGTGAGAGCCAAGTCTGGGAGAAAGTTGGGTGCATTATGTTATTTTTTTCTTGTATTTTCCTGTTATTCATGGTAAAACACATGTTAAAGAGAAACTGCAGGCATTTGATATAAAGAAGATGCTTGAGAGGAAATTAGTGGGATTCTAGATATTACTAATGATTTGTCCTCATCCCACCTCATCTAAATATTGTTGAAAATGATTAAGTCTGTCATTAGCCCTTGACCTATGATTTTTGCTGCTCTGGGGACTCAGCAAGTGGCACCAAATTAGCAGTATTTTTTTTTTAAAGAGAGAAAGGAACAGAGAGAGAGAGAATCAATTTTATTTAGTCTTTCATGTGGCTTTAGTTGCTCCAAAACTTCATTGTGTATGTGGTGCTGTGGTTTGAACCTGTATCCTTGCATGCCAGGCAAGCGCTGTAACCACTGAGTTACCACTTCAGCTCCGGTAGCAATATTTTTTAAACATTAATTTGTAGGCACACATCTCCATGCATATCCATGTTGACGCTGCTTTATGATAAATTTCAGTCCAAATTTGATTCCTAGCATATTAGATCTTTGACTTAAATTAAGGACTACCTTGGCTTCCGCTCTTGCTAAACCAGCAGTATAACATCTTCTCTCCAATTTGCAGTGTGCACATAATAGCAGTACTCTGTTTCTTTCAAATCATGAAGTATTTTTCTCTGGCATGCTGCCCCACTGATGAACATTCTGCCCTTTTGCCTTGTGCATAATCTATAGTATTAGAAAAGATTATCTTTTTTACTTGTTATTATCCTAGGACTTTCCAATTGGAGTCAAACTTTAAATGACTTCCCTAAATGGACATAAACATGGATTTTTCCAGCACTCTCTGTGTAACATCATTAAACATCCTCTCTGGAAGCTGTTGATCAATATTTTGCTCATTTACTATTTCACATCTTTTGTGAAAGTTAGCAGTTAACAACAGCTGGGACAGGGGTCAGCTCTTCCTGCCAGACAGGCAAGACTTTTTCTTTCTTTTTTCACTAACTGATCTAATTAGGATGCGGATGGTTTACATTTATCAAGACCTGAGGAGCTTTGACATTCTGTAAAAGACCTAAGTATTCATGTTATCTATTTGACATAATCTCTCAAACTGGGTGTTTAAGACAATTGTTTTAAAGCTCTGTTTTGAAATAGATCTGAAATACACTATGTGAACTTCTTAACTTCTTTTCCTATAACAGGATATACCAGAAATTTTGGTGCATTGCAAATTGCCAAATTTGTATAATGAAAAATACCAAGAAGTGACTTTCAGATAAAAAAAATCTTCCATAAGTGGTAGAGCAAGGGTTTATTTTCATAGAATAACTCAGGCATTTAAGAATGGAAGGAATAACAACAAAGAGTTATAAGAATAGAAGCAAGGGATTAGCAACATAAAAATGGTGCTGGTGGATATGTTTTTAAATAGTTTATGACTTCAGTTATAAGCTGTTAACAGGTTATCAGTATTTATATAACTCTTCCTTAAGGTTTTAGAGATTTTTCTGTGCTAGTAAAGGATTTTGGCATCAAAATTTTAAGATAAACATAAAGATTACAGACTATCAGCAGAGACCTTCTCTCTCTAATTCTCAAAATTTACTGCTCAAAAATAAGACATTGCAAGTTTCTAATTAGATTTCCAAAATGACATAAAAAGAAGCATTGATTTTTACAAAAATCTTTATTTCTAGGTCTTAACATATTGCATAGAATGCAATAAAGTCTCCACAGAACAAAAACACTAATTTGGTTTACATTTACTTAAAATTTTTGAAATTTTAACTATGGAGGATTTAAAAATGTTTTCCTTTTCAACTGGCAATAGGGTATTGCACTCTAAATAGACATATTGTAGAAAATAGGCAGGTGGGTGCATTATGTGCTTAGGCATCAAAAATACTGGAAGAAATTAAAAGGCAACTTGCATGGTAATACTATTCTTTTTTATTTCATTTCATATTTCAGATATGAAATCATAAGCTATAGATAACATGAAAATAAAATATTTGCGTTTTCAAGTTTTGCATAGAAGTAGAGAAAATAATTTTGAAAACAAAATGAGGTGTTTTTTTCACCTTCCAAAACTGAAATCTACTGGTTGGAAGCATATAAGTTCCTAATTAACATAAAATATTAACCAATGGGAGATTGTGTGTGTATGTGTGTGAGAGAGAGGGTGAGATGTGTATTAAGCCAATGTCATGGGATAATTTTGTGATTTATTTTCAAAGCCAAATTTCATAATTTTTACCAAGCTGTGTTGGAAACACTAACAGACACCTTTTATTCCTGGAAAGGTAGATGCAATGATATCACAGGATACACAATGAAAATATCACTCAATAGAGAGGAAGTAGAGGTGTGGGTAGGGACTTGCCTGTGTTTATTCTATGTTGTCTTTAAGGACTTTCAGAAAACCAACATTTTTTAAAAAACCTGATTTCTCAAGCTAATTATATTTTAACTTATTTTATCAAAACGTTGTCACTCAATTTTTTATTCATAGAATATATACTAATGGTCATTGCATCTCATTTATTGAGGCAGTTTCAAATAATCTCTGTCGGGTAACATTTTATGATCTGACAGCATTTTATATACCTTTAAATATAATTGAAATTGCTTTCATATAAAATTTAACTTTTTACTTTTAGTTTAATTCTAGGATTCTTAACATGCCCTCAAAAAGGTCAATTTTATTAAGATTTTATATTGTCCCTCACAATTATGAGGTACAAGGCAAAGTACAGATTGAAATCTACATAGTATAAATGTAAATAATTAAAGGAGAACAACTGAGCTAATAATTATTATACAAAATGTGTTCTTCCTCTGACCTACAACTTGGCAGAGAGAATTAATTCTAATTCAGGGTTTTTAGTCTTCCTCAATTTTGGCACCCCTAATGCCTACTTTAGACATTAATTTCAAACTTATTTCAGGCTCTCATTTGTATTTGATTTCACTTAAAGTGTTTTTCTCCCTCTATGAAAATGATTAATTTTTATATAGTTGGATTTACAACATTTTCTTGTTCTCTGGGTAATTTACCAGTCTAAAAAGTTCTTTCCTATCTTCAGATTACTTTTAAAAATCTCAGGCATCAATGCAGTGCTGTACCATGGTTTTATGTTTTGTAGAAATCTTCTCTTCATCTGGAGCTAATTTTAATATCATGGATGAGGTACTGTTCAGCAGGCAAAGGGTTATATATGTACACAATCCTTAATGTGTTTCACTTCTTATCACAAGCCAAACAGCCTTTGCCAGTTGCCCTGGAGTTCAATGGGATCATGAGATTAAATTCTCTCCAAAGGACCATGGGCAGAAAGGGTGTCTCGGGATCTTAGATATGACTCCTCATTTCCTACACAATCCTGACTTCACAGTCTGCCAAGAGCACCTTTCACTTCCCCCCTTTATTAAGTCTTGAAATAGTGAAGCTATTTATTGTGGTTGCTTTACCTTAATACACATGACTTACATTTGTTTCCAATATCCTAATCTATGTTTTAATAAAATTACTTAATAATCCATTTTCCACACTGATTTGAAATGAAAAGACAGAAATATAAAGGGCTAATAAACTTACCTATGGGTATGATTTTGCAAAATAACTTACACATTTTGCAAATGGAAATGTGTGCATCTTAGCCTATTAACCTTGGTCAATTACATTCTCTAAAAATTCATGTATAATGAAAAATATAGTATGTTTTTAAATGAGCCAACACCACATCTTGTTAAGGTGCCATTAGGACCTGGAACAAAAGCAACTTCATGAGCTTGTTGGTGTGTTTCGATGCAGAGAGTGATTTTATAGACGTTGCTCTGTTTTTCTTTCTAACTCTTAAGGCCCCCAGGCTTAGCTATAAACACTGCTCCTAAGCAATGGCCATTCCCGGCTGCAGGGGGCGCTCCTGTTGCTGATCAAGGCCTCTGGATGTTCTGCTGGGGGTGTGAGCAGCACAGCTACTGAGATACTGGTCTCCTAGCCACCACCTCAGACATTGTGGATGAGTTACAACCCTCACCATATGACTTGGACTATGCCTGTGTATCCCACTCACTGTGAAACCATTTTGTGCAATAATTGTCAAAAATTCCAATTTGAAGGGTCCCTCAGTGTGGTCCTGGCGCCATTGCCAGGAACACCTGGATCCTATGCACACCCTAATTGTCACAGATTCCCCACTCCCTAAGAAGATCTAGCTTATCAGACACCTTCACCTACCTTCCGGGCATCTGCTATTGGCTGGAGAAGCATATCTTCCCCAGACATATTTTAATGTGTTTAACACTCAAAGGAAAGGGCGTGGAGCTAATCTGGGCCCAACTTTCTTCCTCTAGAGCAACCGTGTCCAGTGGAACTCTCTGTGATGATAGAACCGTGTTGTATGTGTGCCGCTCTCTACAGTAGTCACTTGGAACATGTGGTCTCTGAGTGCTGGAAATGTGGCCTGTGTATCACAGGAATTTAATTTTATTTATTTTTAATTTAATTGATATTTAGTTAATTTAAATTTAAATTTCAACAAGTGTTTATATGACTAGTGGCTGTGATATTTGGTATTACAGCCTGGATTTACACCTCTGCCCTACATAAATGACGTATAAATATGAAGGAGTATTTCCACACATATTCAACTCCTGCATCCGAATCCCAAATGCTAGGAGATCTATCTGCTGGTGGAAAGTTACACATTCCCAGCAACAGCATCAAGGTTTCACAACTTTACAAAGCTGAGTTTATTTATTATTGATGTGTTGGTCTTTACCAACAAATACATGCTACTAAAATCAACCTTTGCGAGGTTGGGGTTAGCTCTGTGATAGAGCACTTGCCTAGCATGTGTGACACTCTGGTTTCAATTTCCAGCGATAAAAAAAAAAAAACTTGGTAACAACACTATTTCTGCAAAGCTCTTTACTCATGGTTTTTAATCACATGATAATTTGCTCAATGTTTTTTCTTATTCCTAAGCAAGGGACATCAATATTGAGTATGATGAGCATACAGTGGAAAATTTTAGAAAAACCACTTAGTTGATGGAAAAAAGAAAGGGAATGAACATCCTCCTTCGTTGCTGTAAGACACAAAAGAACAAAAAATAAACCAATGACAAAGTGATAAAAACAGGAAACCTCAACAGAATTTTTCACATCTTACTTAAAAGGCAAAAGTCTTTGGCTCTATCTGATGAGAGCACCACATATTCATAATAAAATTTTACATTCTTTTTGAAGAAAAAAAAGGTGAAGGTCCTAATCTCCACAGAAGAGACCCCACGAGTGTTTTGGAGGCTGAGAGAGTGGGCTGCTGCTCCCACAGCCCCAAGGGTGAGAATACGGTTTCCTGTATTCTGCGAGACTGGGTTTCTACCTGGGTTCCCATAGGACAAAGCTTCATTCTCAAACCTTAAACTCTCACATTCTGCTCTGCTGAGTTTCAGAAATCATTGGGTCTGTGATCTCTTTTCTCCTTTTGATATTTCTCTTTTAAAATGAGGATGTCAGAATGTCTCTTCTATTTTTTTTCCTACCTTTGTGTTTGGGAAGCAGATAACTTGCTATCTGGTTTTATGTGATTATTGATGAAGAAAAGCATTGCCCTGGGAGGAGTTATAACCTGTATTTAATCTAGACCTAATTTGAGTGACATGAATTATGAGATTTGAGACTTTGAGTTGATGCTGGGGTGATGAAAATTTTGGGGATGTTGGCATGGGGTGGAATGCATGTTACACATGAGAAGGTCCTGACATTTTGGGGACTAAAGGGAAAGCTGTAGTTATTTGAATTATATCCCCTTAAAAAAATATGTTGAAGTGCTAACATCCCAGTACCTCAAAATGAGAACATATTTGGAAATAGGTTAAAACACAAGTGATCAAATTAAAATGACCTCATCAGAGTGGCTCAAGACAATGTAACTGGTGTCTTTACAAAACTGAGAGAACTAGACACAGTCCCAGATAGGCACAGGGATCACAATGTGCAGACACAGAGGGAGCACACCTGATAAGTGTGGAGACAGAGATGGGGGCAGTGCTGCTACCAGCTGTGGAGTACCTGGGGGTGTCTGAAAATGCACGAGGCAAGGACCAGTCCGTTCCTGGAGTGGCCAGAGGAAACCTGGCCCATCCAACACCTTGATCTCGTACTCCAGCCTCCAGAACTGTGACTGGTATTTTAAGTCACCCCCTTGGAAGTACTATTTTATGGCAGTCCCAGGAAACTCACATGAGATCTTAGATGTATACACCTTGGCCCAAATTCTGTCATATTCTAGGTATGTTCGCTTGGGCAATTTAGTTAATCTTTATAGCCTTCATATTCATCAACTCTGAAATGAATACAGAAAGTGTGCCTAAGCGATAAGGTTATTTTAAAGGTTTCATGAAATACTTGAAACTTAGTCTGGTGTCTAGCTCTTAATTGTACTAGAAATTTTCAAAATAAAGAAAAAAAGTCTCAAAACTTTCTAACCTAGGTGCTTCAGAAATTTACATGTGCAGCAATAAATAAGATGCCCACAGCTAACTGTGCCATTTCTCGCTCTTCCGTTCCCCTTACCAGCTCAGCTCATGCCTTCTCAATGCGGTTGACTGTTCATGTGCTCCTTGAGGGAGCCTGAGAGGCAGTTCTTGTCCTCATTGAAGACCTGTTCAAGAATGTTAGATAGCACCGGATAATTGTGGGCAGAAGCTTACTTCCTAATTGTTATTGCCACTTCATTTAAGTCAGTTTTAGTTGATTCAAATAGTTCTATAATAAGAAGTCATAGGAGACATCTTATGAAGCAATCTGTGTTTATTACTGACTTAATAAATGAAAGTATCTAATGTGGCCTTCTTTTCAATCATGCCCTCTTTTTTCTAATGGAACTTTTTTTTGGAAGTTTCTAATTGTAATAAACTGGTTTTACTTAATTGAATACATTTTAATGTAATGAATACATTGAATTCTTAAGGGAATACTAAAGTGATTATGTACTTTCAGTCGTAAAGGTGCAATTTGCATGTTATTAAAATAATCAAAAGGACTTCAGTATTAGCAATAACATTTAATTTTAGCTCACTTAAGTCATTTGGTTACCAAAGCAAAAGGAGGTGGATGATCATATGATTAGTAAAAGTTCATGAGTTTAGAAACTGAAGTTTTCATTTGAACTTCGTGAGAGACTCCACGAAGACATACTGGACACCACTTTTCTCTTTGGTTATTTGCAAATTCTGAACTGACCTTTCTGTTTGGACTCTTGGCCCTTTTCTGAGATCAGCCTCTAACATTGTCTACTTTTCAAAAATCATGGCGGGGCATGTCTTGGTGGAAGTCAAACACAGACTGCTATTACATTGATGCCTTTGCTCACAGATGAATATGAATAGCCAAGGTTAGAGGAATACTGGCAGCCAGTGAAGAGTGCTACGTTCCCCAACTTTGTGCGGAGGGAGAATTCAATGGCACTATGAATAGGCCCCAGCTCTTAGCAGCAGAGTTTGGTTAGCGCTCAATATTGGGACAATGTGTAATACCAGGTGAACACACTTTCACAGAAGGGTTTGAATCCAGAGAGCGTTTTGCTGATGACCATGTCCAAGGACACAGTGAAGGGGTGATGGGAAGGAGAAGGAGCTGACAGCAAAGAAGGGAATCATGTAGGACTGGTGTCCAGACCTAGTGCATGAGGTCAGCCTGAAGCCTGGGCTCTTGTGGGTGATAGAATAAAGTTCATCCCTGAGGTCCCAGCACTGGCGGAGGTGAGAACAACTTAGGGGAGGGAGGGTCACTGCTGTAAGAATATCTCAGCTCTGAGCTCACATTGGCCTTTTGATGATGGATGGGGGCTTGGAGTCCTGCAGAGGGATGGTTTCATCACCATCTGTGGACTCCTCCATTGCCCCATAGAATCTCCATGTTGACAGAGGAGGATTGTCACTCAATGTCCTGAGCTTGGAGATGTGGTCCTGATCCCTGTTGGTTATGTGGTTTTACCACTTGCAAAAGAACATTATTTCTTCCTTCCTAAATTTGCAATATAATTTTTTTACTCTATTTTCTCATTGTTTTCCCTAGCAGCAATGCAAGTTTAGTAGATATTGGTAAGCAGTTCCCGTACTGTGTTGCTTGTGGTTATTTGGATAAAGGTCTTCCACACAGGTAAATAGTTTCTGTCTTATCCGTTTTGCTTAGAGTCACCCAATGCTCTATTAGTTGTTCTTACCAGCCATTTGCCGCAGGTTTTTATTCAAGTATTTTATCTATGCTTGGGGATGTTCTGAATCACTCTTGTCCTAGCAAGCCTTTTGTTCACGTTAAACCACACTCCAATGTGCTGTAGATATGTTTCAGGAAATACTGGTTTGTGGAACTAAATAAAATAGAAAGTAAATTTGTTTTCTAAAATGATAGATTTCAACCAATGATGGTGGTGCCTTTCTCAGTGTCTGCTTTACATGAATCTTAATCAAGGCTCATACTCATACCAATATAATCCTTGGCCTAAACTACATTCAACGGTATCCTGCTTCCATTTACCTCTGCACCTTGCGAAGTCTCTGCTCTCCTTCCTTAAGTAAATCCTACTCCTTTTACTCTTCCAAAGGAAAAAAAATGTAAATTATGCTTTTAAGATAATTTCTGCTAATATTTATTGTTACAAATTTTACGGTCAACATTGTTTTAACAATGCTTAAACACTAATTATCATTACACAAATACTTAAAAATAAGTTTGTAATACTCATTTTATTAATAATATGTATGAAAACAAAATTTTGGAATTTTTCTCAAATCTGACATAGAATGGTTGAGACTCTGAAATTCTTGAAACTTTCAAAAATTACAGTGCTTCTTGGGGGTCTGCAGCTGTGGCTCAGTGGTTAAAGTGCTTGCTTGGCATGAGGAAGGACCCAGGTTCAAACCCCAGTACCATGTACACAGCTAAATGTTGGAGAAATGAAGGCCAGGTGAAAAGATAAAATTGATTCTTTCTTTCTCTCTGTCTCACACTCTTTCACTCTCTCCCTCTTTCTTAAAAAAAAAATGCTTCTTGGGATTATTGCCTCTAATTATCAGATAAAAACAGCCCAAGGATGTGGTCAGTATATTCTAAAACCAGTGCTGCTATAAGCATCCGTGAACAATGATGATAATTTTTTACCAATTTATCTGTAATAGTATCCTTTTATAATGTATATGTTAGTTATATTTTTAGAGCACTAAAATAATTTTAAAAAATCAATGCATGGCATGGGATGGTTGTGTGCAAGTACTTTGTTCTTACCATGTTCTTACCATGCAAATGAGCTTTCACCCACGAGGCTAATTTTGATATTTAAAGCTCCATAAATAATAGAATTCCATTTCCTGTGTTCTTTGTCCTCACTTCACCTTGTATCTTCTTTTCCTGGTAAAATTTCATCTCAGTCTCTCATATTCACCCTCCTGTATTCACCCTGGAGTGGTCCTTATTCCAAATCTGTCACACTTTTCCTCTTTTTCTTTCATGTTCAGGCGATGTTTTACTTTCACATGGCATGTTGGTCAGTGTTCCCTGGAGGAGAGAACTAACATGCACAGGTACATGTGTGACTAAAGAGGAGATTCAGTAGCTTGTCTTAGGGGATCAGAAGCTGGAGAGATCCAGCGTGGCTGTCTGCAGGCTGAAGAGTCAGAGGAAGCAGCAGCTGCTCAGTCCAAGAAAAGAAAGGGACTAATCATGCAGCCTCAGCCCAAGGCTAAGGGTCTGGATATGCCCTGGAGCATCACTGGTGAGAATCCGTGTTGGAAGAGTGAGGGAGCAGGACTCCACTGTCCCTGAGTGATGGTGGCAGCAATAGATGGACCTGCTCAAGAACAGTGGTTGTATTCAGAGCAGACTTGCCCCTTCCTCTGCTATTTGTCCTAGGCTTTGGACAGTGGTCACACAATCAGGGTGGGTCTCATCTCAGTTTGCTATCTCACATGCAGTGAGCTCTGCAAACACCCTGAGGGACACACCGTGACATCACTGAATCTTGAGGATTTCCTAGGCTGTCTCAATCCAATCGAGTTGACAATCCAGATTAACCACCACACTTTCTCCACCTAACACTTTTCTGATTTGAAGAAGAAATCAGCAAGTCTCTTAACATGTGCCCTTCAGGGAACAGGGTCTCTAGCTCTGAGTTCCCACCTGACACAGAGCTCACATAGCAAGCCCTTCTAAGTCATCGACTGCCACACCCCTTATTTGATGCTAGAAGTTCAAGATGCAGTTGTGGAATAAGCAAGTGTCCCCCAGGCTCAGTGCATGAGGTCTCTTATACTCATGACAAGGACTTGTGGTTAATTACAACATCCCTCTCCACTAACACCTGGAGAAGAAAGGCATTTTACTATTCTTTACATTTTTAACACCTATCGATGAGCCCGATGGTCTTCTCAATGGATGAATGAGCTGATGAGAATTTTATACAACCTACTTTTGGTAAAAAGTTTGCTTATGAAGTCAACAAATGTTCATGCATTATTGAAGCTGACTACACATCTGCTGGGTAGATCGTATTAAACTAGTCTCAAAATAAAAATCAAGAATGCTGACTTTTAGCTATTAAGAATTAAATTGTGCATCATGCTAGGTGTTTCATATACTCCTATGGCATTTTCTCTTGGTAGGGGTCAGCTACTCTCTAAATTGCTATAAATATTCTGAGATACAGTGATTGAAGAAGATGGAAATTGGTTTTACTGATAACAAGAGTAGATTTTCCCTTCTAGCATAGACTAAAATGCTATTTATGAGGATTTTACTCAAGGTAGTATCAGGTAGTCAGTAATGTGATTGTTTGAAAGCAAGGAGGGTGTGTTTGTTGGAAAGAAGGCTGCTGCCAGACTACCTCCATAGCACAGCCGTGGGTGATACACCCAAATGCAATCTTGCAACTTTCAGTTGCTGAACACCGAGAGTTGCTCCTGGCCCTTGTACTCTAGGAGAGGAGTTGCCCCTGATGGCGACAGCTCAGGATACATCCTGCAGAGGGGAGTTGCTGGCTCAGAAGGACGTATATCCTGAAACCAAAAGCAAAGTTTAAGTTGTTTTGTATTCAAGGGATTCTTTTCCTTCATTATGGTAAACTAGGCACACTGAGCAGGAGAAGAGCATAGGAGATAAAAACGTAATTTATAATCAATTTAGTAATCTTTCTTGAGCATCTACTATGCTTGACATTCTGTACATCTATTGTATTATAATTCATATCATGGACTTTGCTTGTGAGTTTGGGAACATTTTGATCTGACGGGGTATGAAGGGATGGCAAAGAGCCCTCTCTAAACCATAGATCATATAATTAGAGTGAAGCTTTTCTCTAGGCTGAAAAGTAATTGTTGGCAGGTGCACATATCAAAACCAATGCCAAATGCATAATGTCGAAGAATTATTATTCCAGTTATCACAACTTCCCTCAGTAATTCTAGCTGTCAAGTTTTGCTGAGTGATTATACAAAAATAGATAATAATATAGACTTGTGTTGAATTGTGCCGTTGAATAATTGCACTGCCACATTAAACCACTAAAACTACTGAATTATTATTTGCACATCTTGGGCACACAACGATAATCCTATCACAGAATCTAGACTAAGGCAGGCTGTTACGGATCAGCGCTGAGTTTCTGTCATGTCCTGGGTGCTGTTGCCAGTTAAGCAGACACAATTTACACCAATAGATGTGCATCTACTACCGGATTCTGGTGTAAAAAAATACTAAAATTTTAGAATGAAATAAAGCACTCTCTAAAAAATATGAAAAATATATTTGAATGCATAAATTAAGAAAAACTGAAGATCACATTTACCTGAAAAAATATTTTATGTAAGAATATTGCATTTATAGGCCTCCAAGACATTCTACCTCATTAAATTTAAAACAACTTGTTATCATTCTTGTAAAAAATCTCATTCACTCATTTATTCAAAATTCCTGTGAAAAAGATAGGAATATAAGTAGTATACTGTGACTGCAGAAATGTTTGCTGATGAGCTGTTTAAAATGCTGAGTGTTTTCCTTTTAAAAGCTACTTCCAGATACTGGGTGCAGTGGTACATACCTGTCATCCCAGTGACTCGGGATGCTGAGGCAGGAGGATTGCAAGTTGAAAGCAATTTAGCAAATAAAATAAAATAAAATAAAAAATAAAAATAAAAAGATAGAAAAGGATAGGGGATGTGACTCAGTGGTGAAGAGCTCTTGGGTTCAATTATCAGTATTGAAAAATAAATACAAAAAAATTCTAAAAATTCTAGGAACATCTCTGGTATGTGTGTATTTATATGGTTGTTTTCTTGCATGTGTGTGTCATGTGTTTATGTGCATGTGTGTGTGTTGTGGCATTGAGTGGCATAATGGATGTAGTAGGGCAACCGAGCACCCTTTGGGATGAATTTTTATAGTGAATTTGGCTCCTAAAGTTTTCTCTCCTCATAGCTGGGATCCTCTTGTGCTCAACTACCCTAAATCTTCCTTTGAGGCTGTTGTGTGATCATCTCACCTGGAGATTAATGCTGGGTCAAGAAGCCACTTGCTTTTAGATCTTTACCAACAAAAGTATCAGCTGCTTCTCTGATTATTACTGATTTGTTCCCAATAACCACCACTTTTAGGGGACTAAGAAACTGTCCCATTGCTCAGATTCCACCTCTGAATCATCCTTACTTTTCCTTGAGAAATGGCCCAGGCCTGCTATACTTCCCACATCAGCTGCTTCATTCCATAAAAGCTTGCTGCTTATTCTCATGTCCCTGAGAAGCCCTATATTTAACACCGAGGGTCTGGGAGGCATGCCCTCAGTATCTTAGAAGACTCTTCTGTTTTGTCAAAAGGTCTATGAGGTAAGAATTGCAGAGGATTTACAGGCAAGTCTTCAGCCACATCTTCAAACTAAGGCTGTGTGGGATTGATTGATTTAGTGTGTGTGTGTGTGTGTGTGTGTGTGTGTGTGTGAGTGTGTGTGTATGTGTGTGTGTGTGTGTGTGTGTTTTACAGTGAGAAGGAATTAATCTTTGAGGTCCTTCCTTTCTTTGAGGGAAAGGATGTAATTTAATTTTAAGACCAATCAGATCCTGGCTCATGTATATTTTTTGAAAATCCTTACTGAAAACTGAGTAGATCTTACTTTATGGCATCTCTCTTCTTGTGTCTTGCCATGAGCCTCCAGGAGAGGGTTTCCTTTCTGGCTCACTGAGTTACTTTCACTGCAGATGACTTCTATCAGCTTTCCACCGTGATGCAATGGAGTGGGCCTTCCTCAGCTCCAAGACCACTGTCTTCCCACTTTCCTTGAACAATTTCACTGCTGTCCTCATTCCAGCAAAGCATCCTCTGACATTGTCCACGGAGTCTTTCAGTTCTCAGTTCACAAAGCCAAAACCATGTGTCCTAGGTTTGGGGACTGGAGCCATCTGAATTTTCTTGCCCTCTGGAGCTTGGGCCAGGACAGCTGAAGACGGTGGCTGTGAACCAGAACATCTGCGCTGACTGCTCCCTGTGGCTTGGCCTGCACATAACACAGCTGCAGGGCTTGTGGAGTTCCTCGGGCCACTCAGGTCTTCTGGCTGCACTGCTCCTATCATTCCGGAACAGATCCATGGCTTCTTGTGACCAAGCCTCAGGCGACAGTGTTCTTCCTGCATGCTCTCTTGTAGTTAAAAGTCACAGGCCTGCCCACATTCTAGGGTGAAACCCATCCTTGATAGGAAGCTGATAAGATCTCATTAACAGAGGCAAATGTGAGATATTAAAAAAAAATTATTGCTCTCAGCTTTGAAACACAAATTAGATCAAAATTACCATAGCAAATATTTGGCTGTTATGAGTTGAATTATATCATCGTCCCAAAAAAACAACTTCACATGTCAAAAATCCTAATCCTCAATACCTCAGAATATGACTAGATTTGGAGATATAGCCTTTAAATGGGTAATTAAATTAAAATAATGTCATTGGTGCAGGCCTTAACTATAAGTGGTGTTATTATAAGAGATTATTTAGATACACAGAGAGACACCAAGGAAAAGCACACAGAGAGAGGCAAGGTGGTGCAAGGACACAATGAGATAGTAGCTACTTGCCTTAGGATAAACTAAGCCTGATAACACCTTGATCTTGCCTGTCCAGTCTTAGAACTGGGCAAAAATAAGTCTGTAGTTTATGCCACTATGTGTGGCATTTTGCTATGGCAGCCCCAGAAAACAAATACAACTGCTTTCCCCTTTATTTTAGAAAGTTATGATTAAAATTATCCCCTAGTCAAAACATGCAGGACAATTTATTAAGAAAAAATTAAAAACATGAAAATTGAAATTATTGTTAGTTCAGGCCAACAGTCAGTGAACACTTACTGTGGTAATAAAATATCTCTGTTCACCCAAACTGGCAGCAATATAGAAGAAAACCAGTACCTTTCTCCCAGAAGTGTGCAATAGGAGTTTTCAAAATTGTCCACCCCCTGAAACTTCACTGTACATGGAATCGTGTTATCTGTCTGTTTCATACCATCCCCACCTCTGTTGGATTTTTCCATGTAATCTACATCTATGTGTTTTTGAAGGGTTAACCGAAGTTTGCCCAGCCCAGATGGATGGGAAGTATACCATATTAGAATCTTTACTCTACACTAAGGGATTTTCTTTTATCTCCAGCCTGAAACTTGGTTTACAACCATAAATTACTTTTCCAGATTGATTGGTTTATGTAAAATTATATTTATCTGCCACCCTAAATATTATAATTTATTCTTGAAACAAAAGGAAGAAAACCATATGTCTAAATGCTTCAGAAATTGTTCCTTTTTTAATCGGCCCATCTTGAGCAACATATGTGTGTATAATCTCTATTAAGTGAGAACTAGGAAGTAGCACTTTTATGATGTCTTCACATATTGGTGTTTTCCAGAGAGGAACAATTTGCATTGTTATAATACATTACGTTAAGGGTAGAAAATATTTTTTCTCTGGAAATATATGGTTCACACTCTGCTTTTGTTAGAATGGATGCCCAATAAATGTGTTTTTAAAAACATGCAAGTGAGAAAACAAATGTTAACCAAGCATCTGGAAAAAAGCCAGATTCACAAACACACATACACACAATCAATAATCTAAGAAAATTCATAGGTGTGCACTTGATATCAGGATCCCTAATGAGGAATTTGGCTTTAAAAAGTCAAATACAGGGGCTGGAGCAGTGGCTCAGCAGTTACAGCACTTTCCTGGCACTGGTGATGATGGAGGTTCAAACCCTAGCACCATGTACACAACAAACTATTGGAGCAACGAAAGCCACATGAAAAACTAAATAGGTTGATTCTCTCTTTCTCTCTCTCTCTCCCTCTCTCTCTCTTTCTCTCTCTCAGTGTCCCTCTCTCTTTGAAGAAAAAAAAACAACAAAAATATTCAAATACATGGAAACACCATTTTAAAATTACAAATCAAATTTTTTGTCTTGGTAGACTTGCCCAGGGAAGACTATCAATTATTTTTAATTTGTATTAATTTTTTTAACTTTAAAATATCTTAAATAGTACAAATTTCTTTAAAAATCACATCTTGGATCGTATAATTAGGATTGACTTTACAGGTACGCATTTCAAAAACTTCCCGAAACATTGAAAATGTTATTTTAAAAACCATAAATGATAACTATCCTGGTTACAAAAAATGACATATCTGGGCTTTAAAATTTATTTATGTGCAAATGCTAAATGGTTACAAATATTCATACGTATGAGTGATGGTATGGAAAGCAGCAGCTGAGGAGATGCACCAGTTATAGGACTGGTGGCCATGTTGTCTCCTCTGTGCTTTGATTTGTTTGTTTTCCAGTGAGAATGTGCCTATACATTACTGTTACAACTAAGAGCAGTGCACGTACGTGCTATTTAAATCCTGGTGTTGATACACACCACGCATCTTTTGAGCTGTGTCTCTCACAGGTGACAGATCAGGAGACACTGTAAATGCTGATTCAATAGCATCATGTTTTGCTTGGTTGCCTGGACCTCTTTTGGATCATAGTCTCTAGGCCTCAAGTAGGACCTCTTCTTGGAGGAGTAGCTTAATTTTTCATATATTTCAACTTCGTGGCGTGTGTGTATGAAGCTATTCAGTCAAATTACAGGAGTCAAAGATTCAGAGTGGTGAGTGAAACACCAGAGATGATTTCACAGTTCATCACGGTGGCCCAGCAGTGGTGGAGCCATGACCTTCTGGGGAAGGTTGATGTCCCTTTGTGTTCAGTCACAGCCAGCATGTGACAGTACAGAGCCACCACTATCAGTCCCCCCTCTCTTCAATTATATCAAATATGGGTCAGAAGAGCAGAGATTCTGCTTATTTAATTAGTTCTGACATCATATTTGAAAGAATAGTGAACACATTAGTTGGCAGAATAAGTATTTGAAAAGACTTCGGCAGTCTAGTAAGATGAGCTAGATTGATAGTATCTTTAATGCATTATAAAAAGAACTGTGATTTAACACAATGTATTAGTTAAGGTTTTCTGCAAACAGGAGATTTTTTGGAGGACACAGATAGATATATAAGAGGACTTTATGGGAATTGCCATGAGTGGTCATGGAGGTTAAGGAATCCCATGATATGGCAGCTGTAAGCTGGAGAATCAGGAGAGTTGCTGATATTGGTCAGTCTGCGCCCAAAGGCCATTGATAACCGGGAAACTGGATGTCCAAGCATGGGAGAAGATGGATGTGCAAACTCAAGGAGGGAGAGAATTCACTATTTCTCCACTTGCCCCTTCTCTTCAGGTTCTGGGCAGACAGATGATGCTCACCTGCGCTGGTCATGGCAGATCTTTGGTCTACTTATCCAAATGATGATCCCTTCCAGAAACTCCATCACAGACACACTCAGAAATAATGTTTTACATGCTAGCTGGGTATCTCCTAACTCAGTCAAGTTGACACTTAAAATTGCAGTCAGATATTACAATTTTTTTAGAATGAGTGAAAGATAGGGAAACAATTTTATTTGTTTTTTCATCTGGATTTTGTTTCTCTGACACTTAGTTGTGCATGTGGTGCTGGGGTTCAAACCCTGGACATTGCACATGCCAGGCCAGCATAATACTGCTGAGCCACCACTCCAGCTCACGATCAGTTAATTTTTAAGCATTACAACTTTACAGCATAAACAGAGATTAGAGAAGATACACTAGGATGGTAGGAGATCCTAAATCATACAACACACATGCATCTCACTGAGAAATGAAAAATGTATGGAATATTTTGCCCAAATATGAGAACGTATGGATTCCAGAACAACTATCATATAAACTTCATTGTAAATTACCAACAGATTGCATTTCATATGGTTCTATAAGTGTGGGATAATCTATAGCCTGCACATCTTAACTCATTCAATAGAAAGCTTTTTAATAAATATATTTTCTAGCCAGGCTTGGTACATGTCTGTAATTCCAGTGACTCAGGAGGCTGAGTCAGGAGGACTGAAAGTTCAAAGCCAGCCTCAGCAACTTACTGAGGCTCTAAGCAACTTAGTGAGAGCCTGTCTCAAAAAAAAAAAAAAAAAAAAAAAAAGACGGATTTCTGGGCAGCACAGAACCAAGTGGCCAATGACCTGTTGAGCAATATGTCTAAGTTTTACTGCAACTATTGTGATACATACCACACCCATGGCTCTCCATCTGTGAGAAAGGGACATTGCAATGGTAGGAAACACAAAGAGAATATGAAACACTACTATCAGAAATGGATGGAAAAGCAGGCACAGAGCCCGAGTGACAAGACAGTGGCTGCATTTCAACAAGGAAAGATACCTTCTTCTCATTCTCCGCACCTCCTCCAGCAGGTGCTATGATTCCACCTCCCTCTAGTCTGCTGGGTCCCCCTTGCCCTGGTACGATGCAAGCACCCCATATGGGAGGCCCTCCCATGATGCCGATGATGTGCCCTCCAGCTCCTGGGATGAGGATACTCATGGGAGGCCACATACCAACGATGTCTAGGCCTCCCATGATGAGACCTCCTGCCTGTCCCATGATGGTGCCTACTCATCCAGGAAGGACTCGACCAGACAGATAAAGAGAGACAGGAGCCTCCTTCTCTCAGTTTTACAGGACTTGTTCTCCTTCACCAGGTGTTTTCCAACAGTATGACAACAAAGACTTGCTCCCCATTCCCATCAAAGAATAGTTTTTTTTTTTTAAAGAGAGAGGGACAGTGAGAGAGACAGAGAAAGAGAGAAACAACTTTATTTAGTTTTTCACATGGCCTTAGTTGCTCCAACCCTTAGTTGTGTACGTGGTGCTGGGGTTTGAACCCGGGTCCTCGTGCTTGCCAGGCAAGTGCCGAAACCGCTGAGCCACCGCTCCAGCCCCAAAGAATAGTTTTGTAGGGGAGAAGTTGGAAAGGAAAAGTGCAGCTTTCATTTGTATTGTGCAATGTGAAAATAAAATTGTTAGCACTTTTAGTTAAAAACAAAACAATAAAATAAAAAGGGCTGGGAATGTAGTTCAGTAATGAAACATCTCTGGGTTCAATCCCTGGTGCTAATAATAATAATAATAATAATAATAATAATAACCAAAATAAGGAGTAGAGGAATATGTAGCAATTTCTAAAATTTGAGAATTTAGAAGAAAAGAAATTGTTTGACAGGCAGGTTTTAAACACTGGGCTAATTATTATTACTCATTGAATTAGTCATGACACAGTCCTTTTTCATTGGAAACAATTACAATCCAAAGACAGGAATTTAAATGCACAGAGAGGGAGCTTCATCATATAGCCAATGATTCAAGACTGGCGACCCACCTAATGCTGGCCCTCCCTTATTCTAAAGCTGTCTCAGTGTTAAATACTCTCTTTGAAGCACATTCTAATGTTGAACACATGTTAAAATGTACTTTGAATGTTTGAAGAAATTCATTGACACATGTTTGGAAAGTTAAAGATCATTATTCACCAAGTTTAAACTTCTAAAAGCTCTCCAACCAAACCTGAAACAAGAAGATAAACTACCGGTTTCAAAATTATTTTCCTTATCTTTAATTTTTAGTTACCAATAAATGAGGAAAAAACAGATGTCAGGGTCATATAAGAGAAGTATAATATTTTACATGCCGATGAAGTAGAATCATCAATCAAATCTCAGACTAGTATTCTTCATTCCAAAATTAGGAAAAAAACTTTTAATTAATTGCCATTGTGCCTCAGATGTGAAACAAAGAATTAAAATTCTGAGTCTTTGGAATAAAACTACAAACACTGTCAAAACACAACACAACATTGTCAAAGCAAACCTATGGAGAAAGTATTCAGATGTCAAAATTAAAATGATGCCATTGTAAATTACAGTAGCACTTTTAAAAATGAAGCTTGAAGACCTCTATTTATATGAGTGTACACTGCCACTCATTTCAAACTAATTGCTCATGCCAGATGTGTGGGAGGTGTGATAAATGTTCCAAAGCTCAGAGAATATACACTCCAAAAATAGGGCATTGTTAAAAGTGAACTACAAATTTCTGTGAGTTTTGATTATTGCTTCAAATGTACTTTATTATTCCATCTTAAGAATTCAAATTTTCTCTTAGTCTATATGCATATTCCACATCCATATGTAACTGAAATTTATAAATATATTTTATGTTCTTATATATGAACACTCAGTTAAGCATGTGTAGGAGTTCAGAAATAAAGTGTTTGAGGGAATAAATGAATACAATAGGATTATTGCATAGCTTCAAAGCTAGTAAATATGTGTGATATTATCAATGGAAAACGCTTTGCTAATAAACACTTTAGTAAAACAGCTACAATTTTCAGCATTATTATTTTGTCAACATACCGTTTCCAATGACTTCAAACGGGTTCTCCTCAGTAAGAATTACTTGCTAAATGCTTGCCTGTGTTTATAGTATAAGACTTACATAGCTCATCTTCTATCAGAAACGGTATCTTGTATTTTATGTAGAATTTATTGATGACTTCAAGATTTTGTGAATTTGTGATGTATGAATTCTAATAAGCCTATTAGTTAGAAGGATGATTCATAATTTGATAAATATTACAATTTAAATTTTATGATTTTAAGTACAATAATATTCTAGTATCAGTGTTTAAAATTCATAGCTCTAAAATTTTCAAAAAAATAACTCAGATACTTTCATGTATCTGGTCATTTTCTCAATCATGTTTTCTATGATATATACATATAGCAATTCGATCTGTGATGATTATTTTTTCTTTGGCATTGAACACAATTTATATAGGTATAAAAATCTATAAGTTATAGATATAGACATCTATAAGTTATAAACTAGATTTGACAACTGTATAAAAATACAGATGTTCATATCTTTTTAACATAGTGAATCTTTTGTTATTGTGGTATTTGTTTCTGTTAATGAATCTATATTGATGTGATATTATTAATTAAAATGCAGAGTTCACATCAGACTTCTATCTTAGCCCACTTGGGCTGCTATAGATACATGCCATCAACTTCATGGCTTATAATTGGTATCAATTTATTTCTCATGTTCTGGAAACTAGGAAGTCTGAGATCAAAGTGCTGATGGTTTTGCTCTCTGGTGATAATCCACTTTAATAAAGAGAGAGAGAGAGAGAGGGACAGTGAGCAAGAGAGAAAGAGAGAATCAACATTTTATTTAGTTTTTCATGTGACATTCATTGCTCCAACACTTCCTTGTGTACATGCTGGGGTTTGAACCTGTGTCCTCATGCATGCCAGGCAAATGCTGTCACCACTGAGCCTCTGCTCCATCCCTTACTTTTTATTCAGAATGTCTGCTTGCTGGGTCCTCTCGCGGCAGAAGGAGCAAGGCAGATTCCTAGGACATCTTTTTCTTTTTAAGGCAGTGGGGTGGGAGAGGAGAGGGAGAGAGAAAGAGAGAGAGAGAGAGAGAGTCAAATTTATGTATTTTTCATCTGGCTTTCATTTCTCTGACTCTTAATTGTGTATGTAGTGCTGGGGTTCAAACCCAGGTCCTTGCACGTGCCTGTCAAGCACTCTGACCTCTGAGCTACCATTCAACTCTAGGGCCTCTTTTATGTGACACTAATCCCAACTCTGAGGGTTTTACTTTTTTTGACTAATTGCCTCTTGAGGAACCCACATCTTAATACTATCACATCGGGGCTTAGGTTTCATGGCCAAGGTACACAGATTTTCAGGTCATAGCATTCTGTTCCTGGCCCTCTAAAACTCATAGCCTTCTCCTATCCAAAATCATTATTTCCATTCTAATAGTGTTACAAGTCTTACCTCATTCTAGCATCAGCTGTAAAGTTGATCTAGATATTTAGATATTTAAATTTAGATAAATTAAATTTAGATATTTAAATATTTAGATATTTAGATATTTAGATGAGACTGTAAAGTCTCATCTAAATATCTAAATCAAATATGGGTGAGATGCAAGGTTTGATTATTCAAAGCCAAATTGCTGTAGAACTATGAACCTATGGAGTTGAGCAAGCATGCACTTCCCAGGTACAGTGGCGGCCCAGGCATAGGACAGATGTGCTCACTACAAAGTGTAGAACTAACAAAGAAGAAAGGGGCTAGAGGCTCCAAGTAACCCCCAAACATTGAAGTCTTGAAAAGAGTCTTGAACTCAAGGGCCAGAGCTCCAGGTCCCCTGGGTCAGGTTCAGTCTTCTGGACACACTGGGGTGGTGGTCCAGCCACCATGACTTCCTGTGGCTTTGGCCCCACATCAGTTTTCTGGCTTGACTGTGCAGTTCTCCAGAGCACCCTGTGAAATTCCAATAGAGGCAGCTATTACCCTACAACAAGTTTAGTGCACCAAATGCTGGGACCTCCAGAGCCATGCTGAGGGCCTGAGGACTTCAGTGATGAAGCGTCACGGTAGGACTGGACAGTGGGTCCTGAGGTCCTCTGGGTGTCCTGGGCTGTTCCTGTGGCATCGTTCTATCCTCTAAGGCCTGTCACTCAGCCTGGCATGAGAGAAGCAGTTATGACGATCTCTGCAATGCTGTGGGGTCATTCTCCATTTCATTGATGAATAGGACTTGGTTTCTGTTAAAGCTGACCAATCCATACTGTCCCTTTATGCTACTTTGTCACATCCTGTTCTCTCCTGAGCATGCATTCTCATTCTTCTCAATATTATTAGTTTGAGAATTTTCCAAAATTTTAAGTTCTGCTTCCCTTTTGATGAAAACTTCAGCCTTTAAATAGCTTCTTACATTTTACTATTAGTGGTCAAGAAAGCCACAATTTACCTTCAACAGGTTGCTGGGAAATTTCTTCAGCCAAACAATCTGTTCCATCACTCAGAAGTTCTATGCTCACAAAATGCTAGGACACATATGAATTCTGAGGGGACACAAGCATTCAGACCACAGCAGCTTCCTTCTTTTTTTTTCATTAGATGATATAGAGTTATCATTGAGGGGGAAACATTATTAAACATTCAAGAACAAATGTATACATACTTAGTTACCTAGGGCTAATGCCATGCCATGGATGCCCATCTTGAGTTTCCCATGTTGAACAGCTTCATTCTTGTTGTATATTCTGTGCTTTTGACAGATGTCCACTGTCATGTGTCCACCAGGAGAGTGTCACACAGAACAGCTTCACCTCCCTATCTATCTCCTGTACTTACTTATTCATCTCTTGATGCTGATCTTTAAAGACCCAAATTGCAATTCTGTAGTACAATCCTGACCAAGGTCATGTGTCAGGTTTGGTTCTAGGTGAGAGGAAGTTGTCACCTCCTATTGGGTGAAGCAACAAGGAGTCTGAGGCCATCTTTAGTTCACCACATTTTTTCTTCTTACCACAAGACCTCTCTCCTATTGCATCTTCAAGCTGAGCATCAGAACTTGGGACCTCATGACTGATGGGTTTGAGCAGGAAAGAGGTCCTGCAGTAGTTCTGGGGGTTCAGAGACCTGTGAAGAAAATGCCCAGTTTCTGGTCCTCATGACCCAGCATCCATCAAGGAGAGTCAGGATGGTTAATGCCAGTGGGAGGAGGAAGTTCAAAGCTATGTAGCAGTCCCTTCTCTTGAATAATTCTTGCTGAAAAAAACTCTGACAAGACACCTGCTCCGTGAACAAGGGCTTCTATGCCCTGAGAGTGGACTCTGTTCAGCTTTTGGATCTGTAATCTAGGATTTTGTTCCAAGGTCTGAACTCTTCGTGCCGTCAGTGTAGATAGTTCCCATTCTAGGAACCTGGGCATCCCCTTTCATTTTAGGCTGGCTTTCTCTTTTAGGTCCTATCTTTTTAAGATAAGGCTTTTGTCTGGAATGCACCATTCTTTAAGACCCCTGTTCCAGGGGAGAGGTCACCCTTGTGACCTTATTTTAACCTCTTTTATTTATTAAAAGGTCATTTAGGTATATAGAATTTTCTGGATACTAAGACCCATATTCTGGGAGGTTATTTTTTTATTGTATTGGTGAATGAACCCAGAGTTATTCACCACATCCCCAGTCCTTTTTATTTATTATTTATTTTTTGAGACAGTGTCTTGCTAAGTTGCTTAGAGCCCTGCTAAGTTGCTGAGATTGGTCTTGAATTTGCAATCTTCCTGTCTCAGCTTCCTGAGTTTCTGGGATTATGGGCACATGCCATCATGCCTGGCTTATTCTGGAAATTTTTAAATTTTTTTTTTCAAATTTGAGCTATTTCTAACTGTTATAGTCTCATGCCAGCTAAAAAATGAGAATAAGGGAAAAAGTAGTTTTTAACAAGGAAGTCCTAAGTTGGAATTATTTTCTGCTTAACTATGATTAGAAAGTGAACCATAGCTGATTTGGTCATTTCTCATTCTGTATTTTATCACAAAGAACTAAGAAAAAATGACTGTCATTGTTAATATTCTTTCTAGAAAACTCCTTAGAAATATCTTTGGAATCAGACTAATTTATCTTCTGTTGGCTATGGGTGAGTGTGCTGCCAGCAGAGGCTGGCTTCTCAAGAGTCTAGTGAGGCCAGGAATCAACCAGAAGCCCTGTCACTATTCTTCAGAACTCTTCTTGTGCCTTGTCCCAAAGTCATTTTCTTATGACATGACTAGATATTGTCACCATAGCAACTTAGTGTGGTGCTCTCTAATTAGGTAAACAGGACCATAATGAGGAAGAGATTTATTACAGCAATTAGAATTAAAACAATTGGCTGGGGGGAGCTTAGAGAAAGAAGGTCTTGAAATAGGGATCACAGGTCATGGTATAAGCTTGAGTCAGTCTTCCTAAAACATGGGCATGCATGGGAATTTGGAGCTGAGAGGAAAACCTGGGAAATCAGGCCAGGACTGTGAGAGGACTGATGGTAAAGACTGTGAGCTGACATTTGTTGGTCCACCAATCTAAAGTCAGGAAGCATCTGCTTTCTGAATGGGGTGGGTTATGCATCTAACAGAAACTGTCCCTTACTGAACCTCACCATTACAAGCAATAAAATTGAATGCCTTGGCTTCTACCTTCCAAATCTCATTCAGGTTTCTGTTTGGGGAAATGCAAAAGCAAAATCACAGAGGAAATGGAATTCTGGGACATACGTCTACTCAGTCAGTCTGATTCAAAACAACTCCCACAACTTACAAAAGATTGGAGCGTTAAAACTGTGTCTGCTCAATTGTCTCATTGGAGTCCAAATTGAGAATTATCCTAAAGACAGACAGGGAGGTACAAAGAGACCTAGTGCAGGCTGATAACTTGTCATTATTTATGACAGGGCAAAATAGGAGCAATCTGTTTGTAACAGCACGACAAAATGACCAGTTGAAATTTGGTAGTTTCAAATTGTGAAATGGAAGAATATAGTTGCATCTTTGGTAAGAATTAGTTTCTAACATACATTAAGACAGGGAAGAAGACCAATGGAATAGAATAGAAGACCCCGAAACAAATCCTCAAATCTTTAAACATCTGATTTTTGACAAAGGGGGACAAAATATTACATGGAGAAGTGACAGCCTCTTCAACAAATGGTGCTGGACAAACTGGTCATTCACCTGCAGAAAGTTGAAATTAGACCCATATCTTTCTCCTTGCACAAGAATCAAATCAAAATGGATCAAGGAGCTTGGTATCAAAACAACTACGTTGCAATTGACAGAAGAAAAAATTGGTCCAACACTTCAACATTTGGGAGTAGGCAAAGACTTTCTCAACAGGTCTCCGAAAGTGAAGGAAGTAAAGTCAAAAATCAGTGAATGGGATGTCATAAAGCTAAAAAGCTTTTGTACTGCCAAAGAAACAATCAAAAGAGTCAAGAGGTTTCCTACAGAAATGGAGAAGATCATGGACTATGATTCCTCAGACAAGGGTCTCATATCCAGAATCTATAAAATACTCAAAAATGTCAGCTACAAAAACACCAACAGCCCAATTGATAAATGGGCCAAAGAGCTAAATAGAGACTTCTCACCAGAGGACATTGATCAAGCCAATGAATACATGAGAAAGTGCTCTAAATCTTTAGTAATTAGAGAAATGC
>PVKS010007302.1:0-13666 GCA_004027875.1 Aplodontia rufa | reverse complement strand
ATATCTTTCCAGGGGACTTAGAATCAGCACATCACAGTGACACAGCAATATCGATGTTCATAGCAGCACAATTTACTATTGCTAGGCTATGGAAACAACCCCGGTGTCCCTCACAGGAAGAATGGATCCAAAAACTGTGGTACATTCATACCATGGAATATTACACATCAATTAGAAACAATGACATTGCAGCCTTCGAGGGTAAATGGATGGTTATGGAAGAGATCATGATGAGTAAAATCAGCTTAACCCAGAGATCTAAGGGTTGATTGTCTCCACTCATCTGTGGAGGTGGGGACTAGACCCTGGACAATGAGAAAGTTGGTCTAGAAATATGAGTTAAATTCAGATAAGATGTAATGCTTTACAATCTAATACTATTTTTAGAGTTATAATGGGAAGGGGAAGGGAGGGATAAGGGAGGGTAATTGGGGGAGGCACTCCTGGGGATAATTGCAATGTCCAGAATATATACACATCTTATACACATTTTATATTGTTTTGTTAAAATCTTGTAAGGTTGCTCAAAAAAAAAAGAGTACATTTATGAAGTTTCTTTTTCTTTAAAATAGAAATATGAGCCATGGTTATTTTAATTCTGCCATGATGTTATATTGTTATATATGTATATATATATATATTAGAATGTAATAGATATGCTATATATACTGTATACATAAAAAACACTATAAAAATATAACACATTACTACTTTTACCAGCTTTAAAATATTCATTTTTATCTAAAATTGTTATTAAGAAATTTGTGTTTTGTTTAAATGTTGTCATAATTGTAGTTGTATGCATAGTTGAATAGTCATTTATGCTTTCTTACTTTTCTGTATAGAATAGCATGAGTGGGGGAAAAGAATCCCATCTGTGGGGTTTCCGCAATGATACAGTAGGTTATTATTTAGTTCAAATCTCACTGCATTTTTATATTCATATTTATTGAATATTGTTGTGCTAAAATTTACATATACATGGAAAATTCCAAGTCCTATTAGGAAGAAAAAATACAAATATGATTTTGTTTATGTTTTTATGCACCATACCATAGTTTCCACTTTCAGAGCATTCCATATTAAAAGTTAATCCAATTCTCAGCAAAAGCTCAAATACTTCTTGTTTTTCTCATAGGTGAGATTAAAACTCACATAATTTGGAAACAATAGCAATTCTCTTGCCACTGAATTTTCAATAATGTCTTTTTAAGTCAACTTTTCACTGCTGTGACTAAAAGACCTTCACAAGAACAATTAGGAGGAATAGTTTGTTTTGGGGCTCATGATTTCAGATGTCTCTGTCCACAGAAGGTTGGCTCTATTCCTCAGAACTTGAGGTGAGGCTCAACATCAGATGGAAGACATGGCTCCAGGAAGCCAAGAGAAAAATTCCATGCCAGATACAAAATACATCCCCCCAAAGCAAGCCCCCAGTAACCCACCTTCTCCAGCCATTCCTACTAGGTTATGGTTGCAAGTTAAACCCCTGATTAACTCATTGATTGGGGTAAGGCTCGCACAATCATTTCACCTGCGTTGTCACATGTCAGATTGTGGGGAACACATCACATTCAAACCATAACATTTCATACCTGGTGTCCAAAAGCTCAGGACAATCTCATAATGCAAAATATATTTAGTCTGTTTTCAAGATTCCCCAAAAATTCAAATCCAAAGTCTCCACTGAGATTCAAGGCAAACTTGCCACTTGAGCTCCTATAAAAATCGAAAGCAATTTATAAGTATCCAATATATAAATATACAGAAATAATATTTCTATTTAGGAAAAAAGGTGCATAGAAAGAAAGGATGGGACCAAAACATGATTGAAATCCAGCCAGGCAAACAAGACCTAATGTTTTCATTTCTGGGTTCTGGAGTGTATGGCATCATGATGTTCTCTACAAGAGACTCATGTAGCTATGCCACTATGGTCTTGCTGGTTTCAGGCTATATGACCTCTCTCATGGCTTGTCTGTGCCCAATTTCTGCATCTTTCGTCTGAAGAAGTCCTTGGTACTGCTCTTTTTTTTTAATCTTGGAGGTCTCCACTGCAGCTTCAGTTTCCTCTTCACATCTCCATGCATCACCCTTTCGGGGGCTGACCACAGGGAATCAGAACCTTAGGTGCATTGCCTGGCCTCCTAGGCCTTCCAAGAAGATCTCAGTGGAAATCGTCATCACCCTCTAACTCAACATCCTGAAATACTGCAGAACCAGCACCACATGCTTGGTGCCAACTCTTATGATAGCCAAGCTTTCAGAGACCATGGCTGCAGCAACCTCTAAATGCCTGAATGGTTGACACCTTGAAAAACCTTCCTAGGCTCCACTATGCAAGAAGGGTGACCCACTGGTCTCTTCTCAAAGGAATTTTTTACTCTCTTGAACTTGAGATGGGTTTGAACTTGCATTCCTAAGTTTGCCTCAACATATCTTTCGTATTGTGTTTGGGCAAGCTGCGGAATTTCTTTAGCCGTGGTCATGTATTTAACAATTGTAACTTTCTTAGCACTGATTTTTCTTCCACGTTTCAAGTCCTACTTTTCAATCTTTCTGTTTGCTTTCTGCTCCTGATTATCACAATAAATTTGTCTAAAAGCTGCCTGCAATATCCACACCACCACCTGAATGATGTTTTCTAGGAATTTCTTCTGCCAGATTACGAAGTTCATTGCCTTTAAAATCAGCCATACAGAAAGTTTCAGGACTTGGGCAAAATTAGTCTTAGCCAAAACACTGCAGGAAAGCCTCTAGTACTATTTCCAATCAAGGCCTCCTCTGAAACCTCTTGAACAAGATCCTGACTGTCCACAGTCCTATCAGCATCCCCTTTGTCTGAGCTCCCACCAGAATCTCCCACTGAGCCCAACTTAAAACAATCTAAAGCTTTTCCACCTTGCATCACTAAATTTTTCAAAATTCCTCCAAAATTCCAATATGCTCCAAAAGTTTCTAAAGCACACAGTCAGGTCAATCATAGCAATGATCCCACTTCTCAGTACCAATTTCTGTTTCAGTCAGCTTTCCATTGTTGGGACTAAAAGACCCAACAAGAACAATTTTAGGAGGAAACGTTTATCTGGGGGCTCATGGTTTCAGAGGTTTTGGTGCACAGAAGGCTGGCTCCATTTCTTGGGGCTAGAAGTGAGATTAAACATTATTGTGGAAGAGTGTGGCAGAGGGCAGCAGGTCAAGGCTTGCCTCCAGAAAGCAGAGAGAGAGAGAGAGAGAGAGAGAGACCAGACACAGAAATTGTACCCCCAAAACTGGCCCACAGTGACACACCTCCTCCAGGCACAACCTACCAACCTATAGTTAACATTAATCCTCTTTGGGGAATTAACTCACCTATAGGGTTAAGGCCCTCATTACCTAATCATTTTTCCACTGAGCATTTTTGTATTTTATCACATGAGCTTTTGAGAGACTCCTTTCATCTAAACTATACCAATGTCTAAGTAAGACAAGGGTAATGAAAGGAAAAAAATGGAATTTTTTCTAGTTTATATCATGTCATACATTTTAAATTTTTGTCCCCACTGTTTCCTCCAGTTTTCCACTTCTTAAAGTGTCTATCAAATTGCAACTGCCTGCATGTATCTCCCTTTACATGGGGGCTTTCACATGTCTTGTTCTTACATCAAAATGATGTCATCTGGCACTGCTGAGAGTGTCAGGCTTTCATACAGTGCTTTCTATTGCTGAACACCAATCAATCATAGGATAACCAGAAAAAGACTATCAGTTTCCTCTATGCAAGTCTAATGATCTATACATGCATATGTATTTGAGAAAGTTTCAAGAATTTTAAAATCTTAAATGTAATTTCCTTGTTAAATCACATGCAGTATTTTAATATCTTACAATGTTATTCTGTTATATACTATGGTATATCAAAAATAATCTGTAACTGTGAAGAGTTTAAATTGTATTTATAATATTCATCTAAAGATAGGCCTATGAACTTTTTTTAAAGAGAGAGAGGGACAGTGTGTGAGAGAGACAGAATCAATTTTATTTAGTTTTTCATGTTGCTTTCATTGCTCTAATACTTCATTGTGCACATGGTGCTGGGGATTGAACCCATGTCCTCGTGCATGCCAGGCAAGCACAGCAACCACTGAGCCATCACCATTCCAGTCTTGGACTATGAATAATTGGTGATGAGTCATTTTAGTTTCCGTTTATATAACTGTGATCAAACACCTGACAACAATCACTTACAGCAAGAAAAGTGTATTTGGGGCTCACAGTTTCAGAGGTCTCGTGGTTGATGGACTCCAAATAGAGGCAGAACATCATGGGGCGGAGGGAAGCTGTTCATCAACTAGCAGCAAGGAAATGGGGGTTTGGTGGAAGACAGGGAATATGGGCCTTTTTAGGGCACTTCCCTGGGGATCCACCTCCTCCAGACTTGCCTCACCTGTCTACTACTGCCACTGTACCATTCATACTGGCATGGACTGATTAGGTTACAGCTTTCAGAAGCCAATTTTGTCACCCCTGAACATTGCTGCATTAACACAGGAGCTTTTGGGAACACCTCATATTCAAACTACAGCATGAGTAAAGAATTATTTTATCTTTAAGGATTTTGTAAAATTTTTAAATTTCAAACTCAAATTAATAGGTCAAAGTAGTTTATTTTATTCAGGTACCTCATCATGTTCATGGACATGTAATTAAATTAGCAAAGAAAGAGATATTACTTGAAGTATCCTTCCAAAAGTCCCACATATGCTTAGCAAATACATCTGATTCAGAGAGGAAGAGCAAAACTGAAGTCAGAATTATATTCTTTTAGGGGAAACTTCCTAAACATATCCATATAATGGCAAACAGGATTTCCAGTAAGCAATGTGAAATACTAATATGATAAGAATAGATCAAAAGGTTTTTCTGACAGTAATTTAAAGTATGTAAACATTATTCTGCACATCGCTTGTGTTGTTTTGCAAAATAAATTTACAAGTGGACTGGTTTTAATACTCACTGAGTAATAGAAACTGAAGAAGAAAGCCATGCATTAAATTACTGCAGATAATGTTTAAGCCAAATTTATGTCTAAAAGTACATATCTATCCAAACTCCTCTCAGTCTATTTGCTACAGCCATGCAGGCTGTACACAGGCACTAAGTCCAGACTTGGACTCAACTGTATTTTTAGCGATCTGAATCAGAGCTCCTCTAATACCTCAGCATATAATATCTACAAGTACCGGTGCTACTTAGGCTCCTCCGACTGTGACAGTCTGTCCTAGTTTTCTGATGACCTTAATAGTTTTCAGAAATAATGATGTAGTATTTTGGAGAATGTCTCTCAAACAGGGTTTGTTTAATGTGTTTCTTATGATTGGATTGGAGTTTATGGGTTTGTGGCAGAAGATCATAGACATAAAATGCCATTCTTACCACATCTTATCAAGGGCACACGGTATCAACATGAGTTATCACTGCATTTTAACCTTGATCACCTGGTTCAGCTAAAGTTTGTCAGATTTCTTCACTGTAAATTTATTCTCTTTTTCTCCTTTTCTCGGGCACTCTTCAGAAGGAAACCACTATGCATAGCCCATGTTTATGGTTGAGGAGGAGGAAGTTGTTATATAAATTATTGGGAAATTGGCCTAAGAGATTTGTCTGTTCTGCAATATTCATTCCTTCTCTCCTTTACTCATTCGTGTTCTTAATGACTTAGTTTTTCTCAAATTGTTTCTGATATGGCTATTAAATTTCATTAAGTTGCAGACTGATTCTTTGACATATATAATCATTGTGAGATTTTAAAATCAGCATTTTTTAGCACTACAAATTTTCCAAGGTTATTTTGTATAACTTTGTCCCAGACAGAGTCAGCAATTTCTTTAAGGAACAACGTCTCTTACTGATAGTAGAAGATACAGTCTGGGCACTTGTTGTGTACATGGCTACTAGGGTTTTTTTGCTTCCAAGTCTTCTCTGAAAGCAATGTTACATCTGCATGTGTGCATCATTTTTATTCCTATATGTATGGCATATATATATAGAGAGATGATAGACAGATAAACAATAGATAGATGTGCATTCTTCCTACTGATGTCTCTCAACTAACCACAGGTTATGATTAGGATGAAAGGTGTCCCCCAAAAGCACATGTGCCAATTTGAAGTCTGAGGTGAAACAATTGGGTTATGAGAGCCTTCACCCAATCCCCCAACCATTGAGTTAATCCCCTGATACAGCATAACTGGCAACTAAAGGCAGATAGGGTGTGGTTGGAGAAGGTGGGTTGCTGGGAGGGTCCTGGGGTGTATATTTTGGATGCAGCATGGAGTCTCTCTGGTTTCTGGACCTGCTCCCTCCACCACACTCTTCTGCCATGATGTTCAGCCTAATCTTGAGCCCCAAGAAATGGAACCAACCATCTATGGGCTAAGACCTCAATCCCCGAGGAGTGGAGACAACCTGCTGTAAACGAAGACCTCTGAAACTGTGAGCCCCTAAACAACCTTTTCTTCCTAAAATTGTTCTTTTCAGTTCCTGGGGACACAGCAATTGAAAAGCTTACTAACACATCCAGTAATGTTTTAGATTATTCTAGCTTTTATTCTTTGAATGAACTCAAGGATCCTCAACTACTGAGCTACATCCCCAACCCTTTTTATTTATTTATTTATTTTTTATTTTGAGACAAAGTCTAACTAAGTTACCCAGCTGGCCTCAAACTTCTGAACCTCTTGACTCAGTTTCCCGAGTAGGTGGATGCCACTAGGACTTTATTCTACCTTTTATTTTTTTTCTGTTACGTTGAGCTGCAAAAACAAGAAACCTGGCTTTTATCTTCTACCATCTATTACTTAAATATTAATTTCACTGTGGTCATTTCAGAGTTCTTGATTAATGCTTCCAAGGGGAAACAATTTTACCAGCTGGACCACAGTGATTCTATGCAACTCCTTTCATCCTTGTCTTGATTGCTATTCATATCTAAGTTTACTTAAAATCAACATCTTTTTCTCCCTGCTTTCATCTATGTCTTCATGTAGCTTAAGGGATCATTCTTTTTAATCACTAAATTTCATTCAATTGCATAAAAGTTTCAGTTTCTGAACCATTTTCCATCAAACAACATTTATATTGCTGCCAGTTTGTATGAATTATAAATAAAGATGCTATAATCATTGTGTACAGGTTTTTCTGTTGACTTACAGTTCCAAATCAGTTAGGCAAATATCAAGGATCGTGACTGCTGGATTCTGTATTAGACTGTATTTGAAGATCTTAAAGTCAGAAAGAGAGCATTAATTCAATGATCCAAAATGTTAATGCTTTCTTTGAGAAATAGGTTGTAACCATTTAATTTCCATTTTAAAAAATTAACTTCAAAGCTTCGAAATTAATATATTCTTTGTGCAATATACTGCTCATCTCTAATCTGAGAAAACCATTCAGTCATACATCATGGAATTGAATCTGACCAGCAAATTTAAAATCATATGTTGCAAATTAAGGGCTATTTTTTCTTCTTGCCCTTTAATCACTATGAGCATATCTACTGGAGCATGATACTGTCTCCTAGGAAAATAAATATCTTTTCTCTTGAATTATAATGTTTTGTGTAAGTAGCACTTCCTTTAAAAATCCATGCTCCTGATTCTTTGGTACCTATCAACTTGATGCACAGCTCTTGGGCTTACACAATGTCAGCCAGCTATAAATTAATATATACCTGACCTGAATGACTTATTTAGTATTTAATCTTGATAAATAATTTAACAAGGGTTTCCCTTATACATGAAAGAAGGAAGCTTATGTGAAATACACCCTACTTATTTTTAAAACCAATTCCATTAATCAAACTTGAGTACTGGGTTATTGTGTTTAGTCAAATGTTAGCCTTAAGGTTCTCAGATATCATTTTGACCCCACGTAATAATGTGTTCTTTTACTCTGGTCCACTTTATGATTATCCTGTAGTTTTATATTCTAGTTTCTCTTTTACCTACTTTTTCATCTTGTTATCCCTTTGCCAAAAGAGATGCTATAAATTTTGTCCTTGGTAGGTTATTATAGTTGTTTAAAATGTATATTAAAGTTGTCTATAAAATAATATATTTTGTTTTTAACTCTTGAGAGGTGTTTTCACGAAGATCAACTAATTCAACGAGTGCTTCTAAACAAACTCCTATGATGAAAAAGTGAACAATCTCAACTGCATTTGGAATAGTCTTCAAGTGTGGGTTGTAAATATATTATAGCTATCCACAGTCAAAACTACACTGATGCATACATGTCTAGGAGGAATACAATGTAATTTGATAATATTCTATATAGCAAAAACATTTTGAAAAAATAAGAAAAGTGTAGATAATTATTTGTAGTTCCATAATGTTACAATGAAATTTGTTTTCTTAAATTCTAATGAATAAATAATTTCACATTTATACCTGATGTGCATCATTACTCAGAAGTAATAAACCAGAATAAATTCTAAGGAAATATTGGCATTTAATCTGCATCTTTTAAAAAAGTAAAGGCTTCAACATCCACTAAAATATTCATGATAATTTTTACTAACAATCATAAGCAACTCAATTTAATAGGTTCAGTAATAACTCTTAATGAAACTCATTTAAACAGAACTTACTTTCAGATAAAGACTATTTGGCTTAAATGATTGTAAAAATTATTAAAATAGTTTCAGAAAACATAACTTATTAACATCAAAATTAGTATGGTATTTGTCTCATTGTACTCAACAGTATGATTTAGATATTTTTTGTCACCCTTAAACACTTTTGGAATAAAAAAAATTATTTTGAGTAGTATTTGAACAGCAGAGAATTCATCAGGACATATTAATATGAATATGATTTTTAGTACGTAAAAAAATCCACATAACCTGATACATGACATATAGATACAGGTGTAATTCCTAATCTTAATTTTTCTCTTGAGTATACTTTTTCTGGAGACAATCATAAAGAATTGTGGGACTCAGTTATTTTTGTGACAAAGATAAACTATTGATTGTTGACAATTAGTCCATACCACTCTGTCTTTACAATGTAAAATTTTTTATTTATTCTTTGATTAAGAACACTGAAAGTGCAGTTGAATATTTTAATTCTAATATGAAACTGAACCTTGGCCATATGTGTTGAGGAAACATAATGATTACTTGGCAATTAAACTAGTAGTATTGTTTGATCATATATTGTTATGGAAAAAAACCTTATCACCATCAGTAGTCCAGTTTTTCTAGCTCCAGTTCTATTTTTCATATAAAAGTTATTTAATGTTTCATAGAGAAACTTCCCTTCAGCAGTTTTCAAATGTAAACTATTAAATTCCAAGGAAGTATTTGTATCCATTATAACATTGAGAAAAAAGTTTATGGAGAGGGCTGGAGCAGTTGCCCTGTGGTTATGGCATTTGACCGGCATGTGGGAATACTGTGGTTCGAACCCCAGCACCAGGAACACAATGAAGTGTTGGAGCATCAAAAGTCACATGAAAAATTAAGTAAAATTGATTTTCTCTTTCTCTCACTGTCTCTCTCCCTGCTCTAAAAAAAGATAAGAGTCTATGGGGAATCGTAGTTCCAGAATTAGAACTGCTTCAGATAAGTTGAAAATTGTACTTAATAAATTATGTTTTATTTTAACTAGAAGCAAAATCATAAATGATGATGTTATCTCAAGTGATTCATGGCTACTGGAATTTTATAATCAAAATATGAATTAATTAATTTATGCTGCTATGATACTTATTTTATATAGTTATAATTCAAACATGAACATATAGATAAGTTCCTCAAATAATTTAACATACATAAAAATGACTAAAACATGTTATTAGTTTTTAAATTTGTCCATTAAAAGTTCCAATCTTATTGAATTTTACCTCAGAAAAATTCAGAAATTAAAGATTTTCAAGAAAATTAAACATAAAACACTATTGATAAGTAGTAAGATAAATTTAATTTTCTAAAAATATCTCCAATACTTTGAAGTTATTTCTTTTCAGAGTTCAATACTGTTCATTTGGGTAACATGTTATAATAATTGTATTGTCTCAAATTATTTCCATTTTATATTATAACAGCCTAACGTGAATGTGTATGCAAACTCTTGAGTACATGATAAGTAATTGTAGGCAGTAAGGTTGATATCTTTAAATATTTCAAATCAAACTTTTTGTAAGTGAATGAAGAAAAAAGTTCCCAATTAAAATTGAATTGAAATGTTATACTATGGTGGTATTTTGAAGTCAATTAAATGTATTTATTGTATATTATAAAATACCTTTTGGTATAATTAAACCTTAATGTTCACCTAGAGAAGGAGTGGTAGAAACGTTTTCTCTACAATATGCACATAAATGGTTATTATGGATATAGATTGTGTTTCCAAATGTACATCTAAGATATGCAGGAAATAGAAATCTTCCTGGAAGCATATTTTTATTGTTTTTCTCATTTTTAATTTTAGAGTATTAGATCATTCAACTATTTCTTGCAAGAGTTGAATGTTCACACAATCTAACAAATCAGTTTGCTCTCAGTAAGTACATGTTCAATGTACATGTAGTCATACATGAAGAAAATGTTTTATTTTATATTGATTAATGTGTTTTTCTGCCCTGTTCATATATTGAGAGTAACTAAATCGCATGTTTTTATTAAATAAGCAAAAATATAAATAATGTTTTTAACTCATTTTTAAACTCTTTCTAATCAACTTGAGTATAATAATCAGCTTCATATCAAATTTACTTACTTTAGCCTAGTGAGCTCAATACTGAAATAAATTATATAACTATAAATATATTGTATAATATATATTTACTTGTGCCATTTAACTATACTTAAATGTTAAGAACCTTCTTGGTCTTTAAAACTTAACTTTTTTTTGTTCACTAAAAACTGAATTTTCTTTTTTTTTTTAAGAAAGAGGGACAGTGAGAGAGAGAGAGACAGAGAAAGGGAGAAACAACTTTATTTAGGTTTTCACGTGGCCTTAGTTGCTCTAACACTTAGTTGTGTACGTGGTACTGGGGTTTGAACCCGGGTCCTCGTGCTTGCCAGGCAAGCGTCGAAACCACTGAGCCACTGCTCCAGCCCCCTAAATTTTCTTTATTAATGCTTTAACATTGGAAAAAATGACAATGCCAGTTTGTTATGTAATGTTATAATTAAGAGGAATTTTATTATGAAATATTAGGTAACTGATGTTTGTGTCCACACATGTAAGCAGAGAGTGAATAATTATCTGTGGAAGAAAAATAAATAAGATGTGCAAATTCCTAGGAAGATGGTAAGGTAAAATCATAAATAGGGGTTCCAGTTATTCTATTTAATGTGTACTCAGTGTCATTAACTATCAGGGAAATGTAAATCAAACTGCAATGGTAGCAGTACCATCCAATCAACTGGGGACTCAGATGGAACAGAAGTGCAGAAATTTCTTCCTGAGCCAGGATATACTTCCATTACCTTGAACCTCAGAACTCCGGTTTCTCAGCTTTTGGATTTTGCAATTCATACTAATGGTCTTCTGGACTGTGAGGTCTTTGGCCTCAGACTGAAAGTTGTACCATCATCCTCCTTATTTCTGAGATTTTCAGACTTGAACGGAATCAGTCCTACTTCCCTCAGTCCTAGTTTTCAGATAGGCTATCATAGAATTTTTTTGTCTCCATAAATACCTGAGTCAATGTTCGTAATAAAAACGTCTACTCGCTTCTATCTTTTTATCTATCTATTCATCCATCCATTCAAAATTATGTGAATGTGTCATCTCTGAATTTTGTCTTTCTGGAGAATTCTGATTAACATAGGAGGTAATTAGGTTTACTGGCAATAATGAAGTGGACCCACAATGGTATCAGCAACCTTATAAGGGAGAGGAAGAGAAAGTTCTCTTTCTTTCAATCATGTGAGGACACAACAAGGTGGTGGCCACCTGAAAACCAAGAAAAGAGCTTTCACCAAGAACCAAAATCACAGAACACCTTAATCTTAGACTCTTTTAGACAAGTCTTCAGAACTGCATAAAATAAATGCCCATGTTATAAGCCACCTGGTCTATAGTATTATATTAAAAGAAAGTTTACAAGTCTTCAACCCAATGTGTTTTTCTTGTTCAATTTTATAATTCTCAAACAGTTGTGAAAAATGTTAGGTTGTATATCATTTTCAATAATTAAATATAAAAATATTTCTGTGGGCATAATGTTATTGGCTATTTCCATTTACTTTTTTTTATTCAAATTACTTTATTCCACAATCTTTCCAGGTCCCCATAATGTCATTCATACTGTAGGCAGTGGGAATTTAGCAATACAAAAAGAAAGGAGAGTTTTGATCTGATCAAGCTTATATTTTACTAGTAAGTGACTAACCACATAAATGCAAAATATATTATTTTATGGAAAGTGCTAAAGTGAAAACAAAAGGAGTCAATACAATAAAGTGTGATGGACAGTCTGGTAAAGGCTGTCTGGGGAGGCATATGCTTAGGCTATTACATGAATAACCAGATGGATATAGTTTGTAAAACTTGTGAGAAATGTTCCACTCTCAAGTTTGACCTAATCTGGTTTGCTCACAGGACTTGGAGCCTGATAAATCTGAAGCACAGTTTTTTAGAAGATAAAAATGTAAGATGAATTTGAGGGCAGAAGCAGAGGCCACATCATACAGAGCATAGTAGTTTTAAATAGAGAATAGAAAGCTCATTATATTTTATTTAACTGATAAGTTTTAAACAATAAGACATTTTGGAGTGATTGATGCTTATAAAAGCTCACACCAGCTATTGAGAAGAGATTTTAGGGATATAAAAGTGATGGCAAAAATTATGTTTGTATCAGTCCAACTTAGAGATCATTGTAGTTTATTCCACTGGAATGATAAAGGCAATGGGAAAATATGCATATATTTGGTTTATATTTGGCAGATTCAGTTGAATGTGGTGCCTGGGGCTAGATCAAAGAAAAAGTGGCATAGATTTATTGCTCCGTAACATTTAAACATGGTCCTCACATATAGTGGTTTGGCTTCTGATTTTTTTTTTTTTTACTTTAGAATGGTATAAACACAATAAATATTTTTGACACTTGAATTTTGATGTTTTCCTGGGATAGCACTATGCAATATACAATATTCACTTGTGAACATGGGCAGTAGCAGTGAGTGACAGCTCCAAGTCGGCCTTGCCATCATGAGGATAAACAACCATACTCTACAGTGCACTGTTTTGCTAAGCTCTGGCGCACAGTAAGTTAGGTATATTAAATACTTTTTAATTTACAACAATTAAGCTTTTGTTGGAATTATTCAGACATAACCTGATAATAATCTGAAATAGGTCATTTAATTTTGAAAAAATGAAAACAAAAGATAAATCATGGGTTTGAGGCTGGACCCATTGGAGGAAGAGGATAATATTTCATGCCATGAAGCACTGTAGAACAGGCAAGTTTTAGAGGTGCTAGCAAATAGAGTTTATTTTTGGTATGTTAAATTTGGAATGTCTATTAGAGTAGAAATGTTAAAGAAGTTATATGCGAATGTATAATTCAGGAATGAATTCTAGCTCTTGTGTCTTCAATTTCTTTCTTCAGTGTTCTATAGTTTTCATAGCAAATTTTTTTCACATTCTTGGTTAGATTAATT
>PVKS010007301.1:19911-73786 GCA_004027875.1 Aplodontia rufa | reverse complement strand
TCAGATAAGATGTAATGCTTTACAATTTAATACTATTTTTAGAGTTATAACGGGAAGGGGAAGGGAGGGATAAGGGAGGGTAATTGGGGGGGCACTCCTGGGGACAGTTGCAATGTCCAGAATATATACACATCTTATACACATTTTATATTGTTTTGTTAAAATCTTGTAAGGTTGCTCAAAAATAAATTTAAAAAAATTTAAAAAAAAGTTAACTAAAGCTAACAAACATGATAAGTATTTTGTACAGTAGCTTAAACTTGTTGCTTAAAAATAGCAAAACACAACTACCAACTCTTCCAAAAATATGTTTTCTCTTAAAATAAGCAAGTCACAAGACTTTTTAAAAAATATTCATGACATTATTGTCTTGCCAATAAACATTTATGTCATATAACATACTGTCTAACAGTAAGTTTAATTTCCTTGTAATAATTTAATATAGACTTTTAATCTGCAGGACTTTTAAAAGTTATTTAAATTTAAATAATACAAACTGAATGCTAGAGACAAGGAAGATAAAATACTGCACAATCCAGCTATAAATCTAGTTTCAAATTTCATTTTCCTAAGGAGAATTTGAAAACTTTTTGTACTAATACGTAACAAAATTTCTATTTCAAGTCTGATATATAATTCTAGTTTTTACATCAATGCAGGTTACTGCTCATATAAACTAACCCTAGCACATCCTCCAGATTTTGCAAGTATATTCTAAACACCTATTATAAAGAAGCAGAGAAATGAGACAAATGAATTTAAGGTTTTGGAAAGAAAAGACAGGCAGCAGAAGAAATTGAATACCTTTAATTTTGGTTTTAATCTCAAATTTTAATGATCATATATCTAGAATTCATTTATATGGCTAGCAAGCATAATTCTTTTTTTTCCTTGAAAGACAGAGGGATAGTGAGAGAGAAAGAGAAAAAAAGAGAGAATCAGTTTTTATTTAGTTTTTCATGTGTCTTTCATTGCTCCAACACTTCATTGTGTACATGGTATTGGGGTTTGAACTTGGGTCCTTGCCACGTGCCAGGCAAGTGCCACAACCACTGAGCCACCACTCCAGCTCCACAAGCATAATTCTTTTTTTTTGAAGGGGGGGGAGAGAGAGAGAGAGAGAAAGAGAAACAATTTTATTTAGTTTTTCATGTGGCTGTCATTGCTCCAAGACTTCGTTGTGTACATGATGCTGGGGTTTGAATTGCATACTTGTGCATGCCAGGCAAGTGTCGCAACTGCCAAGCCACCGCTCCAGCTCCCATAAGCATAATTCTTTTTTTTTTTTTTAAGAGAGAAGGACAGAGAAAGAGAGAGAGAGAAGAATCAATTTTTATTGAATTTTTCACATGGCTTTCATTGCTCTGACACTTACACTTTATTGAATTTTTCACATGGCTTTCACTGCTCTGACACTTAGTTGTGTTTGTGGGTGCTGGGGTTTGAATCCGTGTACTCCCTCATGCCGAGCAAGCGCCGTAACCACTGAGCCACCGCTCCAGCCCCACAAGCATAATTCTTAACACATACTTTTATTTTCAATCTCATCGAGAAGCTTGAGATTTGTAGTCAAAAAGTTAATCAGTGAGTTGTCCAAATTCTAGTCTTACTAATAGCACCCAAATTAACCTTGTGGAGGCAGAATTAAGAATTCTTAGAAAATGGAAGTTAATTATGAAGTGAATGAATAAGGTTTGTAAGTAAACAGATTAAATTGTCAAGTAAATCATCTAATTATCCAAATCTTAACTGAGAAGGAAAAACTAGACAGGAAGAAATCTGATCATTTGAAACATGTTTCCATGTTCGATAGTTCCTGACTTTAGGCTGAGTAAAACTTAATAGGCTCAGGAAAAAAAAATAGCACTCAAGTTTTTGTTTTCTTTAGAGTATTATAGCTGTACATAGTAGTTCGATTGATTTCGACAAAATCAAACACTCAAAAGAATTTGTTTTACTCCATTTCAGTCCCTGTTCCTCTCCCCTTTCCCTCTCCTCGCCTCTCCTCCATTCTTCTTCTGCTCTACCAATTTTCCTTGTGCTTGGTTGTTTTTCATTAGTGCTTTCTGCATATGAATATAAAGGTGGAACTCCCTGTGGTATATTAGTACACGCACATAGTGTGATTTAGTTAAAATCACTCTGCATTTCTTCTGCTTCCCTGTTCCTCCTCCCTCCCTCTCCACCTCCTTCTAATCCACTGATATTCCCTATACCTTTATGGTATTCAGTACCCTTTCCGCATTTCCCCCTCCTTTTGCTGTCCTCCACATATGAGAGAAAGCATTTGACTCTTGATTTGCTGAGTCTGGCTTACTTTTCTCATCATGATGTTCTCCATTTCCATCTGTTGACTGGCAAATGCCATGATTTCATTCTTCTTTAGGGCTGAGTAAAATTCCATTGTGTATATACCACATTTTCCTTAATCCATTCATCTATTGATGGGCATCTGGGCTGGTTCCATAATTTGGCTTTTGATAACTCTCAACTTGTTATGAAATAGCAACCAATAAATAATACTCAAGTTATGATTTAAGCACCTAGGAAAATCAGTGCTCAAATGCAAAGGTCTTATTCTTAAAGTACTAAATAGAGCTTATAGATTTACTTTTGAATTTTATCACAGTTAAAGAATCTCCTTGGAATTTAGGGATTTAATATTAAATAATCAAACTCTGGAACAAAACCCTGTTTTTTAATCCATGTGCTTTCCCCTAGAACACACATACCTATTGTTAATAAAGTACATTAGAGCACAAAATATTTTGTCTTGAGAATGCAGTGAAATCATTTATCCTAATGATAATAAGCTTTTATTTCTAAAAGATGGCAAAGAAAAATATCACCATCAGGAAATCTGTTTTACATGTTCCATTAGACTTGGATAAATAGTCAACCATTTCTTGAAAGGGATAAAAGTTTTCAATAACAATACAATTAACAGATAAAAATTCTGCATGCTATGAAACAGCATTTTGTTTTCTTGAGGCAATATAATTAAGAGCAATAGCTTTTCCCAACCCACAGCACTTCTCCAAGAAGGTAATGGAGAAAGCAAGGAGTATGATTATTGGATAAGCATTCAATCAGAATGTGATACACATCATAGGCAAACTGAGGTTGCCAAGACAGAAAGGAATCTTACCCTTCTATACGGCGAAAGCAGACACAGCTCCAACAGATGTCACAAGATGTGCAATCCTTAGTCCTTAAGTAAAAGGACTTGACCTTACCATTTGTTAAATATTGTTCATACTAAACCTATCGGGCAGTTCTAGAATAACTGTAAAAACTAAAGATTGCCATCTGTTGAATCAAAGTTGCTGATGGCAATATTTAGGGTTATTAAATGTAATATAGGTGCAGGTCATAAATGGAAATTTGAAAAATGGAGTTTTCCAAAGAAATCAACTTACAAAAAGCTCTGTTAAAAATAAATATTATAAGGGCTGGAAACCACAGCTCAGTGGTTTCAGTGCTTCCCTCGCATGCACAGGGACATGGGTTCATACCCTAGCACCATGTACACAACGACGTGTTGGAGCAGCGAAGGCCGTATGAAAGACTAAGCATTGATTCTCTCTCTCTCTCTCTTAAAAAATGAATATTACAATGACTTTTAATAAACATTAGAAATATGTAAATTAACATTCACCTTCAGTTTTACGTTCAGAAAAAGCTATTACAGGCTTAATAAAGACATTTTCTGTGGCAGCAGATTATCTTGTAGATTGATGTTTCCCTTATTATTAGTTGGATTGGATTAAGTCTCTGAAAATCATTTCTAAGTCTGAAGCTATTAAAATATGAGAATTGAGTTGAATATGGGAAGTGGGAGAAGGGTAATAAAAGTTAAAGACTTTTCCTACAAGTAGTATTCACCACACAGAGACTTTCTGAATGCTCTTTTAATCCATCTAGGGGATAATGAACAGAGCTCACATTTTTTAGAGGGGGTAAATTTAAGGATGGCCTGCCTGCATTTACTCTGTAGAACTGAATATAGACAATGATATAAACAATTAATTATGCAAAAAGTTGAGCAGTTATTAATCAACTGTTCTGTAATGTATCAGCATGCTAAGTGGTGTGAATGATGCAGAATAAAGGCTTTGCAAATACATATTAATATTTAAGGAACTGTTTTTCTTGGAGAAAAAAGGAAAATTGGTATTTAGTGTCGACATCCATTATTTACTTCCCAACCATAACCAAAAATATGTGTTCTATAGTTGTCTTTTCTACTCACTTAATTAGATGATTTTGATACTTTTAGTACTATAAAGAGTCCTAAAAATCACAAACTGACTTTTTAGAAACTTTGGGGTGTAAGCAGGTGATACATGCTTAGACACAAAGTCAGATAAAAGGTGATATATTCTTCTGTCTGCCTAACAGTACCATTTAAAGGTTCTTGAGTGCTTCAAATGCTTCCTTAGAAGCATTAGAAACAGAGCAATATAGCGGTGACAACAGCATGGTTTACTCCTTTACCAGAATGATGTATTCTCAACTCTTTTAAAACATGGACTGGACATTTGGATTAGTCAGAATCCCAAGAGGAAAGAGGGGGCATCATTAAATTAGGATATTTCAAGAAGGGTTTTCTTTACAAAAGAAATTAGTCCTCAGGGCTACCATAGGTAAGTAAGTTGCTTAGAGCCTGGCTAAGTTGCCAAGGTTGGCTTTGAACTTGTGATCCTCGTTCCTTAGCCTCCTAGCTGCTGGAAGTATAGGCATGTACCACTGGGAGTGGCTTTACATATTGTTCGACAGAATTTAACTCTGTTTCTCTTAAAAAGTGCAAGACAAGAAGTAGTAATTTTTTAAAGTTATGATTATCATTATTGACACATTTTATTGTGTAATTTGATGGGATTCATAGTGATATATTCACGCATGAACAAATAATGCATTGATCGAGTTCATCCACCCTTCTACTCATGACCTCACCAGTTCTTCTCAGTCCCTAAAAGTCTCTATTAATTTCTTCCTATCCTCACTGCCCCTTGTCCTTCTCCATCTCTGTGGCCACTATGCTATTCCATACAACTACAAGGTGGACTTAGCAGTTTCCTTACCTGTGTGAGAATATGTGTATTTGTCTTCCAGTGTCTAGCTTGCTACATTCAACCTAATGTTCTACAGCTCCATTCTTGTTGCAGAAAATGATAGTATTCCATTCTTCTTGTAGCTGAGTAGTATTCCATTGTATAAATATACCAAACTTTCTTGATCCATTTATCTGCTGAAGGGAATCTGGGTTGATTTTTGACTGTTACAACTAAACTTGTGCTTCAATAAATGTGGAGGTCCAAGTATCACTGTGGAAAAATTATTTCAACTTCTTTGTATAGATGCCCAGTAGTAGAATTGCTGAGTCATATAGTAGTTCTATTTATTATTTATGGTGGCATCTTCATACTGTTTAGAGCTCCTTTTTATTTGCATCCTCACCAGTTTGTTATTTCTTGTCTTTTTGATCATGGACATTTTAACCTGGATGAGATGATTTCTTGTTGTAGTTTTGATTTGCATTTCTGTTTATTAATAATATTGAGAATTATTTTCAGGTACTTATTGGCCATTAGTTTGTCTTGTGTGTGTATGTATGTGTCTTTTTGAGTTGCCTATATATTTAAACCTTTTCAGGATGTACCATTTGCAAATATTTTCTCCCATTCTGTAGAATGTCTCTGAATCCTATTGTTTCCTTTGCTGTGCAGAAACTTCTTAGTTTGATATAATCCCAGAAGAAAGAACTTCTGACAATGAGGACAGGCTGAGTAAGCTTGAGTGCATGTTTGACAAAAAAGAAAAAAAAAAAACTCACAGAACATAAATAGAATTTTTAAAATATCTAGCATGAAATGAGAAGAAACAATCTAAGAGTAATTGGAATACAGGACAAAATCTACACACAAACAAATGGGGTAAGGAACATTCTCAAGGAAATTGCTAAAGAAAATTTTGCCCATATAAAAACAGAGTCAGATATGCTCATCCAGGAAGCTTATAGGATACCTAATAGGCCTAATCAAATGAGAAGCTCACCAAGACACATCATATTCAAAATGTACAACAAGAAAATCAAGGAAAGAATATTAAAAATGGCAATGGACAAACACCAAATCACATTCAGAGGCAAACCAATAAGAATTACATCCGATTTTTCAGTTCAGACTGTGGAAGGGAGAAGATCATGGAAGGTGAACTTTCAACGCCTGAATGAACATGGCATGTTGCCAAGAATACTATACCCAGCAAAACTCAGCTTCAAATTTGAGGGAGAAATAAGAACTTTTCATGATAAGAACAAACTTGCAGCATTCGTTAACAGAAAGCCAGCCTTACAAAGAATCCTCAAGGGTAAACTCCAGATAGAAAAACAAGCTAACATTCCTCAAAAATCACAAGCAGAGGAAATTCAATAAAGATACATGCTATCAATAACAAGTAGGACAGCACAGAACTTACTAATAAAACTCAATGAATATGCACCACAATCACATAACTATTCTAACACTGAATGTGAATGGTCTCACTGCAACCATCAAAAGACACAGACTACCAGATTGGATCAAAAACCAAAATTAAACAATATGCTGCTTACTAAAAACCCACCTTACAGTCAATGACACCCACAGATTAAGGGTGAAAGGATGGAAAAAATTCTACCAAGGATAAGACCCAAGACAGCAAACTGGAGTTGCAATACTTATATCTGACAAAGTGGATTTTAAACATTAATTATTCAAAAGAGATAAAGAAGGCCACTACATCCTAGTAAAGGGAACAATACAACAAGAAGAAATAATCATAGTAAATATACTGTTCAAATACCAATGCCCAGAATTATGTGGAAAAATTACTCCAAGCTATAAAATCACTTGTGGACCTCAACATGATAGTACTGGGAGACTTTAACACACCTCTATCACCAAAAGACAGATCATCAAAGCAAAATAATAATAATAATAATAATAATAATAATAATAAAGAGATCTCTAGTCTAAACAGCACCACAAATCAAACAGACTTAACAGACATCTACAGAATTTTTTTCCACCCCAAATTGGCAGAGTATACCTTCTTCTCATCAGCAAATGGATCCTTCTCCAAAATAGATCATATTCTAGTTCACAAAGGAAAGCTCAGCAAATATAAAAAAGTAGACATTATTCCAAGTATCCTCTCAGAGCATGATACCATGACCATAATAATTAATAGCAAAAACCATTGCACAAAACACACATATATGTGGAGACTGAATAACACCCTATTAAATAAAGAAAGGATCCAAGAAGATATGAGAACAATAATTAAGGAATTCTTGGATAAGAATGAGAATGAAGACACAACATATTGAAACCTCTGGTACACCATGAAAGCCTTCTTAAAGGGAAAATTTATTGCACTGAATGTCCACATTAAGAATCAAGAGAGGTTCTTAACAAATAAGCTTATACTCCAACTCAAATCTCTATGAAAGGAGCAGTCTATTTCCAAAGACAAGAGAAGATAAGAAATAATTAAGATCAAAGCTGAAATCAATGAAACTGAGAACAAAAAAACTAAAAACTAAAAAATAAAAAGAATCAATGAAACAAAGAGCTGGTTCTTCAAAAAAAATAAATAATATTAACAGACTTGTAGCTAATCTAACTAAAAAGAGGAGATAATCAAAGCAAATCAATAAAATCACCAACAAAAAGTGGGTGATCACCACTGACCCCCTTGAAATCAAACAGATTATCAGAACATATTTTGAAAAACTATACTCCTTTAAATCAGATAATCTGGATGATATGGGTAAATATGTAGACATAACATCCCCAAATTGACACATGACAACATTGAAATCCTAAACAGCCCAATATCAGGCACCAAAATCCATACAGCAATTAAACATCTTCTAACGAAGAAAAGCTCAGGATCTGATGGATTCTCTGTGGAGTTTTACCATACCTTTGAAGAAGAGCTAACACCTCTCCTTACCAAGCTATTCCAAGAAATTAAAAAGAGGAAACTCTCCCAAACACTTTTTTATGAAGCAATCATAACTCTGATACCAAAATCCAACAAAGACACATTGAAAAAAGAAAACCAATATCCCTCAAAGTAAAAATTCAAAAAACCTTAAGAAGGTTCCTGAAAACTGCATTCAAAGACACATCAAGAAAACAATTCTTCAAGATCAAGTGGGCTTCATTCCAGGTATGCAAGTCTGGTTCAACATATGCAAATCAATAAATATGATTCATCACTTAATCAGAATTGAGGACCAAAAACATATGATCATCGCAATATATGTAGAAAAGGCCTTTGATAAAATCCAGCACCCGTTTATGCTCAAAATTCTAGAGAAAATAGGGATCAAAGGAACTTATCTTAATTTTGTAAAGGCCATAAATCCAAACCCTCAGCTAGTATAATACTAAATGGAGAAAAGTTGAAGGCATTTCCACTGAACTTGGGAGCAAGACAAGGCTGCCCGCTCTTACCACTTTTATTCAATATAGTCCTTGAGATCCTGGCTGGAGCAATCAGACAAGAGGAGGAAGAAATCAAAGGGATAAGAATAGGAAGAGAGGAAGTCAAACTATCCCTTTATACTGATGACAGGATCCTACATTGGAATATCCGAAAACCTCCACCAGAAAACTGCTAGAGCTAATAAACAGATTTGGCAAAGTAGTAGGCAACAATTTCAGTGCCCATAAATCAATAGCTTTATGTATGCCAACAATATTAGGGCAGAATAAGAAATTAGGAAATTGATTCCATTCACAATATACTCTAAAAGAATAAAATACTTGGGAATTAATCTAACACTAGAAGTAAAACACTTCTACAAGGAAAATTATTGAACACTAAAAACAGAAATTGCAGAAGATCTGACAAGATGGAAAGATTTTCCATGCTCTTTATTAAGCAGAATTAATATAATTAAAATGGCCATTCTGCCAAAAGCAATATACAGATTCAACGCAATCCCTATCAAGATTCCAATACTATTCTTAGCAGATATAGAAAAAGCAATTCTCAAATTCAAATGGAATAACAAGAAAACCAGGATAGCCAAAACATTACTAAGCAAGAAAGATGAAACAGGTGGGTTTGCAATATCAGATCTAAAATTATACTATAGAGCTGTGTTATGAAAAACAGCATCATATGGGTATCAAAATAGGAATGAACACCAATGGAATAGAATAAAAGATTCTAAGACAAATCCACAAATCTTTAAACATCTGATCTGTGATGAAGGGGGTCAAAATATAACATGGAAGAGAGACAGCGTATTCAACAAATGGTGCTGGACAAACTGGGTAGCCACTTGCAGGTAATTGAAATTAGATCCTTATCTCTCACCTTGCAAAAAAAAATCAAATTTAGATGGACCAAGGAATTAGGAATTAAACCAGCTACCATACAACTTGCTAGAAGAAAAATTAGGATCAACACTCCAGCATATGAGAGTTGGCAACAACTTCCTCAACAAGACTCCTAAAGTGAAAGAATTACAATCCAAAATCAATGAGTGGGATGCCATTAAACCAAAAAGTTTCTGTACAGCCAAGGAAATAGTCAAAACAATCAAGACACAACCTACAGAATGGGAGAGAATCATGGCCTGTGATCCCTCTGACAGGGGCTAATATCCAAAATTTACAAAGAACTCAAAAAACTCAATAAGAAAAACAAGCAATCCAATCAATAGATGGGCCAGAGAACTAAACAGAAAATTCTCAACAGAGGAGCAAGCCAATGAATACCTGAGAAATTGTTCTAAATCACTGGCAATCAGCGAAATGCAAATCAAAACTACATTAAGATATCACTTCAGTCAGACTAGCAAAGATGAAGAATACAAATAATAACAAATGCTGGAGGTGTTTTGGGGAGATAGGAACACTAGCACACTGTTGATGGAACTGCAAACTGGTCCAGCCACTCTGGAAAAGCAGTGTGGAGACTTCTCAAAAAATTAGGGTTGGATCCACCATATGACCCAGGTATCCCTCTTCTGGGTATTTTCCCAGAGGAGTTAGAAACTGCACATTATAGTGACACAACAAAATCTATGTTCATAGCAGCTCAATTTACAATAGCTAAATTATGGAACCAATGCAGGTGCCCCTCATTGGATGAAGGGATCCAAAAACTTTGGTATATATATACAACGGAGTATTAGCTGTTCTAATAGCTGTTTCTCAGCTATTAGAAACAATTATATTGCATCCATTGAAGGTAAATGGATAGCAATGGAAGAAATCATGCTGAGCAAAGGTAGTCAAACCCAGAGTCAAGGGACAAAAGGTTTCTCTCATTTGTGGGGAGTAGAGCTAAACCCAGGCTTGGGAGTAAGGTACACAAACTCCTGTATTAGATCCATAGAACAAAAATCCTAAAGATTAATATTTATGAGATATAGTTGCAAGATACTTTATAAGATATTTGAACAAGCTATGCTGCATACCTGTTCAAAAATGTAAATGTTTGGGCTGGAGTGGTGGCTCAGAAGTGCTTGCCTGGCATGTGCAAGTACACAGGTTCCAACCCTAGCACCCACGTACATGACTAAGTGTCAGAACAAGGGCCATGTGAAAAACTCAATAAAAATTGATTCTCTCTTTCTCTCTCTCACTGTCCTTCTCTCTTTAAAAAAATGTAAATGTTTAATCCTATTGTCAAAAATTTGAAGAATAACAAGGGATTATAGGAAGGCAGGAGAAGGGGAAATGTTGGAACTGAGATAAACCAAGGTACATTCCAAGCAGTTATAAGGGTCTCAGTATATATTACAGACATACACATAAAAATATTCTCCATAGGTATAAAAATTATGTCACCGTATTTGGATTTTTGAGGAATAATATAGGACACAGAGGAAAGTCAAGGGACTAGGGGATGGGAGGAGGGAGGTAGAGGGGTACGGGGTGGGGTGATACTGAACAAATTGTGTTGCTGATTTTTTGTGCATCTAGTAATATGTGACAACTAACCCCATTATTATGTAAAACTATAATGCACTAATAAAAAATTTAAAAAATCATTAGGGATTGAATTGACATTAATAGTGGCTACTCACATTCTGTTCTTACACTGATCACCTTCTCCTTGTCCATCGCTCCTAATTAGTACTGAGAGCAGTTAACACTCTGCTGTGTTTTAACTTAGATATATATGTCATGATTGAAGGAAGGAATGTGGAGTCTTTCTCTTAAGTAGAATTTGCTACACAAATCCTCTTTGGATGCTATTTTAATCTATTTAGTGAGAAAGCTTTTAGAATCATATTTTTAACCATAATGAAGCTGTGAATGACAGTCTGCATATACAACTATGCAGCTGAATGAACATAGTTGTAAGTGTAATTATGGAAACAAATCATCAGCCTAACACTTAACACTGTGTTCAGGTGCTGTGGACAAGGCAGGATGAAGGCTTTTAAAATTTATATTGATTTCTGGGAAGGTGTTTTAAATAAACATTGTAAAATCATTCAGAAAGAAAAAGGCAGGATCAATTTTTAAATCAATATGCAGCCATTATTTTGCTTTTAGTGATGACAAACAATGCCACTTTATAGTTCTCTCTGAGCCCCTGACTTTATTAGGTGAATGTCTGCTTTACCTAACAGGCATGAAACTGAATGTCTAGTGCCTAGGAAAGACTCAAAGAGATGACAGATGCTTGTCTGGTATTGCCGCTTTGAAGGACTTAGCTGTTGATCTGACCACTTTCCAAATGAGGAAACACACTTGGGAATCCTTTTAAGACCTACATAAAGAACGATAGGCCTTAGTGTTCCATAATAAAGGTAATGATATAAAATTCTCACATTCTTATTGAATACTATTATTGAATACTTTTTCTCTCAAATTTCTTCTGGGCTTAGACTAGCCTAACAATCTTACGATTCCCTAATAGCTATTTTTAAAAACCTTTTCTCTGATAAAAATCTCCAAGTACCTCTCTCGCTCTTGGCTTTTGACATCTTTTTATTCATCCTTCAGGACATAAAAGCAAACAAGGAAAAAACAAACTATATTGCATTTTCCATCACTAAACTGAAGTCTCCAACCCCTGTACCCACATTCTCTTTCCTTCCTTTCTTTCAATGTCCCTGAGCACCTACATTGATCCCTCAACTTGTCCTTCAGACTTTTCACTTTGGATCTATGCAAGACTATTCCCATAAGTGTCTCCTCTCCTGAAAAAAAACTATTTCTGAGTCCAAATCAACCATTCCCATTGACATATGAATATGTTTCCATATTTTCTATGGAATAAGCAAAACAAAAACAGAAAAAAAAACAAAAATCCAATACACCTTTGAATCATTGTCTTCCTGCGGTTACTACTCTATTTTTCAGTTTCTCTTGGCAACAACCTGTGAACATTTGTCTTCAGTCACCTTGATCTTACATGGATCACCAGTAGCACTGCCCTGGTTCACTGTGTCCCCAACTTGAGACATTTTCACCTCTTGGCTTGTCCTTCCCTTTCTCTGATCAGTCTTTGCCTGTTAGAATTGCTAGGCCATCCTGGGTCCCTTTCTCTTTTTAATCTCTCCCGAAACCTTTAGTGCTCTTAGTGCATTGATTTTAAATACCATCTTAAATAGGATGGCATGGGAGTCTGAATGACAGATTTTCTGCCTCTGGAGGTGAGGGAATGGTGCAGAGATTTCAGCTTGAAGGAACATAAAGTTACTGTCTCCTCTAGGGCCAGTTTCTAAGCAAGTCCAGATCTGGTCTGAGATGATGCCGTTCTTCAGCATCGAGAAAACATCAGCATGCTTTAGTATCAAGAAAGCCCCAAAGAAAACTAAGAATGAGAAAGAATCTGGCTTTGGGAGAGTGCAGGAATTATGGGCAACCAAGCTCCTTCAATATGAATTTATGGGTATTGGAGCATCTGGGCCCCATTAGGGGGTCTGGTGATTGATTGTGTGTGTATGAAAAGTGGCTCTACCTTTGGGAAAACAGGCAGAGAGCATTTAATTTTTTGTGGAGTGATGGTAGAACCAGTAGCATTTAACATCCAGCTTGATGTGAAACTATTAAATTCAACTGCCTTTTGTAAGGAGTCATAACTTAGAACAGATTTGAGGAAAAGAAACTGTATAAGAAACATTCACTGGAATCTCCATTTCTTGGTGGTTTGAGGCCAATCCCCTACAGCCCTGCTCTACCCAGGAAATCTGCTACTCGGGGGACTTGGCTAGTGGCTTTCACTTGAAGATGAGAGCATCCCTTCAGATACCTAGAGGATAACAATTCCATATCCAGGAAGTATTTGGTGGGATATAATTGACACGCTCATGCCACATCTGGTAACCTGTCTCAGCCTCTGACTCTGTGTCTCCTTCCTATCTGGGTACCACCCTCTCGCCTCCAGCCCCTGGAATTTAAGAGGTAACTATACCGTGAGGAAGACTTAAGTATGCACCATGGATGCATAAGGGGAATGGAAGAGGAAGGTATTTTTTAAAATGAGAAATGGGAGAAAATATTTTAAATGAGGTTTTCTGTGTGTGTTGACTTTGTTTCTGTTTTCGGTAAAATCAGTCCCCTACTTCATTCATCATTACTTTATGAAACTTCATGTGGCTTTTGTATTTTGCAAACTTTTATCCCCTTTCAATGTGGATCATCACCCAGAGTTTTTCTAGTCTCACTTATCTGAAGGAAAGCTTATATCTGAGGTTTTACACATTTTTATAGATATGTGAAATTTTTATTTGTTAATTTTTTTAAGGGATAGAGGCACAGTGAGAAAGAGAAAGAGAAAGAATCAATTTTATTTAGTTTTTCATATTGTTTTCATTGCTCTGACACTTCATTGTGTAGGTGGTGCTGGAGTACAAACCCACATCCTCACACATGCCAGGCAAGTGCTATAATCACTGAGCCATTGCTTCAGAACCAGTTTTCCATAATTTTGAAAAGATTAAACTTATTATTATTCTATGTGGTGTCTTGAATTTTAAAAATATTACAGAATCACCGGAAGTTAGTTAAATGCCCCAGACAATTTGTTTTTGTTTGTTTTGGATTGAGTAAAACTCGCTCTAAGTGTTCATGATGCTCTTGTATAGTGTTTCTAAGTGGCATGGGCTGAGAGATCAAGAAAACCTGACCTTCATATTCCTCTGTACTCTCTTGTTCCAACCCTTGAGGTCCAATCTACAAGAGACTTCACTCTGTCCTGCCATTTGAACTGTCACTACACACTGCGTCCTCTAGAAGGAGTTCATCATGAACTCTCAGAAATTACAGCGCTTCTGCTTTGTAGGAACCTGGAATTCCATTCAGGTTCAACTAACAATTCAAGGTGAGCATGGTGGTACTCTCCTGTAATCCCTGGCTTTGGGGGTTGAGGCAGGAAGATGTTCAAAGACAGCCCCAGCAATTTAGCGAGGCCCTAAGCAACTTAGTCAGACCCTGCCTCTAAATAGATAGATAGATAGATGATAGATAGATGATAGATAGATAGATAGATAGATAGATAGATGATAGATAGATAGATAGAAAATAGATAGAAAGCAAAGGGCTGGGGATGTGACTCAGTGGTTAAGCACCCATGAGTTCAATCCCTGGTAACATAAAAGAAAAAAAATTCAAAAGATAAAAAAGATGGACAGGGAGAATCTTTTAGATGGGCAACGAAATGTAGCTATGAAGAATACTTCCTGTGGAGTCTGCTAATTGATAGATCTCTTTATTTCCTTACAGGAAACTCCAGACTTTGTTTCCATTGATGAGCAGTGATTTTATTAGTATCTTCATGTTGGAGAATAAGGTGAGCAGAAATCACCTGGTCCAGCAGGGGTAACTGACTCTGGAAGCTCATTTATGTGTGCATCCTACTGAACAGGGTGGTAGGTAATTCTCCAAAACTTGGTCATCTTATATGACTAAGAGCTGATAATTGCTATTGGAAGTCTTTGAACAGCCTTAGGGATGAGCGTCAAAGATCCAGCCAGAAAAGTGGGAAATGCTGGTTTTATGCCTGGCCTTGTCTGCCATTAATTTTTGTCCCTAAAATAGTCTTCACTAGAATAGCAAACTTTCAGCATCACTTTCCCAGTAAAAAACTGAGTTTCATTTAATTTTTAAAAGAATTTGATTTTTGTTGATGTATATAAAAATAGAAAATATGATATTTTTATTAAAAATGAAGACACATTATTACAAATAAAATTTGTACTTTTATGCATCACTTACTAATAGTGCAGAAGTTAGATTATCCAACAGTTGTAAAAGTTAGAGTAATGATGTTTACCATTATTATTTAATATGAATTTAAGATTAATTAAAATATTAAGTTCTGCTGTGCAGTTCATTGTAGCAGAATTTATGCTATGCAATGGTTTCCTGCTATTTACAAAATCAATACACTGAAAAATGTATAAATAATTTATTTCTCTAGCATTTGTCAACCACACTTTTACAAGTGCTATATAGTGTGTGAGAAAGAACCTGGAGGATGAAAGGATTCAATCAGTGTCAGTGGGGTTGCTGATGGACACTAACTGAAGTACTGTCACATAGACAGCTAAAATTTACATGTACTCAAATGTCTGGTTAGCCTTAGAGAGAGGGTTTTATAGTCAGGTGGAGACATTTCTCTTAGAACTGCCAGGGACCTAGCTCTTCTAGATTTCTGAGTGATTCCCATTTTAAAAGGTGGTGTAAGCTTCCACATATTTCATCTTTGAAGGTCAGGGAGATATTCCCCTGAGAATAACTTGAGCAGGGAACAGGAGCATTATGAAGAACACTGGGGATGCGCAATAGCACATGTGTGTGTGTGCATGTGTGTGCACAGGTGTCCTTGTGACACTTCAGAAACTACATTATTTCGATCTGTGGAATGATTGAAATATGCGAATCCTATATTTCTAAGAAACTTGGATAATTGTTTATTGCTATAGAATAATTGGGGGATAGATAGGCTGTGGACTGGGAAATGAGTGGTAGAGATCAGTTGATTATTAATGAAATTTAAAATGTGGCATTCTTGATCACAATTCCAATTCCCAAACTTTCTTTGGTTTCAGAGGAAAATAAACAACATCATAAAAAAGATTTATTGCAATCCAGACACTCTATTACTCTGTAGCACCTTATGAATTGGGTAGATTCTTTTCACATGTAATAGACTGAATAGCGCTCTCCTCCCCAGAGATTAGGTTCACTGGGAACCTATAAATTTGACTTAATTTGGAAAAAGGTTCTTTGCAGATGTTAATCAGTTAAGGGTCTTGAGATGAGATAATCGTGAAATACTCATATGGGCCCTAAATCCAACCACAAGTGCTCTTATAAGAGAAAGGCAAAGGTGGTTTGAGATATAGAGAAAGCCATGGTAAGATGAAAATAGATGTTCACCAAGGAACATCGGAGCCAACGAAAACCCAAACCCAAGAAAGGATTCTCCCCTAGAGCCTTCTGAGGGTATGTGGAATTGCCAACACATGTAGACTTCAGACTTCTGGCCTCTAGAACTATAAGAGAATGCATTTCTATTGTTTAAAGCCATCCAGTTGATTTCTGTAATAATTTTATCTCCAATTTGTATCACCAAAGGATCAGGGTAGATGAATATGATGAAATTGTCCTAAGTCCAGCTCCCAAATCCAAAATTACTCCATTCTTGTTTGGATAGAGGTGAGTTTCTGAGGTTACCACCTCGGGGTGCACTTGAGTCTGTGACAATGACCTTTTTCAATCAAAATTTATATTATGTATCCTTAAAATGTCTTTAAGTACATGAATGTTTTATAATATCATTTGTGGAAACCATAGACTAAGAGTTAAAATAGAATAAAATATATATTTTTCGGATGGCAACATGAAACAATTTCATGTCGCATAACCTGCCCATATGTTTAAGGCATCAAATTATCTTTACCAGATAGATCTTGTTCTTCTTTTAGATGTGGATCTAGGTGTATGGTAAAGACATAAATCTCTAAATCTATATCTGTGTATATTTATATCTCTCTTATGACTCCTATTTTTGAGGCAGGGCCAATTCCTCAACAATTGAATCAAGTTTTCTCATTGGTTGTCTAGTTTGTGTCTTAAATTTTAGTTTTCTGTCTTTATCTTCCCTGAGCTGAGCTTCCTGCACAGAACAGGGCCTGGGTTCTCTGGCTCCCTGGCTTCCTTATTCCCTCTTCTCCTTTCTCTTTGTCTTTTCCTCTCTCTCCTTTGTTCCACTGTGTTTGTCATGCTGTCATGGACCATAGAACAGCCCTTCAGTGTCTTTTTTGATTATCTTTTTACTCATCCTTTGTAGGAAATGTATCAAATCTACGTGTGGTGGCATGCATGGCCATATTTCTTCCAGCTTTTGTCCCTTCCCTCTCAACTCTGGCATATCCCAAACAGGGACCAATTTTTTTTTTCTGTCTCAGAGAGGCAAAGAAATGTACAGAGAATTATTTTGCATGTAATTACAATCCCAAGTTCATGACTTCTGTTATGAAGAATATAGACCCCTTAATCCATCCTACCTTTCTGAGAGAAGAGAGGGTCCCAATTCCATAAATGAATATACAGTCTTCAGCTTATTGCCTGAGTAGGTGCATTCACTCAGATGTTAGGGGCAGAGTAGAGGGAGGTAGCTGTGAAGGACATGTGCCTCTTGTAAGGAGGTCATGCCCTCTCCACATACTCTTACTTTTGACTAGCTAAGTGCAGGTCTGATAGGGTATCCACCAAGCAGTTTGCTGCCACTGTCTCCAGAATGACCAGGCTGCTGTTCCGGCTGAGGTTGGAGGGTGCTGTTGCAGAGAGGATGGCATCTATGATCAAAGACCAGCTGCATTGTTGACAGCTTTGTTCCCAAGGGGCCATGGGCATGACTGCGCCAGACATTTCCGGTCTTGCCCTAGGACTCACTATTCCTCTTTGTCCTCTGCAGTATCCCTTTCTTTTGCAGATCACTGACATCTACTCTGTGTAGCTGTGCAATAGATTAGAAATAATATACCAAGGGCCTGGCACTCAATTGCAGGGACCTTTTAACTATATTTGATTTCCTATTTCTTTCCACTGTGGTCACCTTTTCCAATCTGAAAGAAATTCTTCATTCTTCCACCACCCCTTCACTCATTTATTCAACAATTGTTTACTGACCTCCTGTCACAGGTCACTGACTGTGCTGAGACCCAGGGACTAAGATGAAAATGCAAAATTCCTGTTCTCATTGAAATCACAGCTGATTCAGACTGTCCAACAGCAGAGGGCAGATGGACCACAGCAAAGCCAGCGTCCACTTACTTTACGTTGATAACAAGAAATTCAGTGTTTATTTTGCCTGTTGCAAGAAATATGTGACTGCAAAGAAAAGCCAGAATCAGAGTTATAGATTCAACTTTTTGTATGTAAAGCTTTATCCCAAACTGTGAGGTTCCCAGCACAGAGTTTAGAGTTTATTGGGAAGTTCATGTCCCTGAAATAGTGAGAAGTATAATTTGTAACAGAAACACTAAAGAGATCACTGCAGATGATCATATGGAGAACATAATATCCTCTTCAAATGATTTTATTTATTTTTATTTTCAATTTTTTTAGAGAGGGACAGTGAGAGAAAGACAGAATCAATTTTATTTAGTTTTTCATGGATTTTCGTTGCTTGGACACTTCATTGTGTACGTGGGGCTGGGGTTTGAACCCACATCCTCATGCATGCAAGGCAAGCGCCATAACTGCCGAGTCACTGCTCCAGCCCCAAATGATTTTATGTTTAATTTTTAAAATATCATAAAATAAAAGCAACAAAAATTTACCATGTAATGAAATTGTCCTCCAAATAATGCACTCAGCAACCCTGTGAAGTTGGAAATAATTTTTACAGAAGAAGATTCTGGCTCAGAGAAGTGGGTAACTTGCTCAGTCACTCAGCCCTTAGGCCACAGAGCGAGGATCTGGAGAGAGGAGTTTCAGGACCCAGTCCTTGTTCTTATCGGAGACTTCAAAACTGCTGTACGTAGTCTGAGAAAGCTTTTGGAGCTGCCCTGCTCTGACCATGCAGCTAATGATCATTCTGCTTCCGTCTCTGAGTTTCCCATTGCAAAATGAAAGAGTTGAAACATTTCCCCTTGGCTAGTAAAAAGAAGGATGTATTTTAATTAAATTTAAGTAAAATTTACATTGCAATTCTCTCTTTCATAATCCTTCGGGGCCACTTAAGTCCTATCTCTGAGGTAAAGATTTGTATTGATTTGTGTTACTAAGTATTTTGTTCTGTTCAAACTCCTTTTTGAACTAATAGAATATAAAATTCAAACTTCTAGAACTGAAAATAGCAAAGGAATTTAAAATTCATCTTGATAAAAGGAAGTTTGGTATTTCTATTTACACCTAGGTTTGGCATTTCCCTAAACCCATCTTGGGGGGACACTAGTGTTTCCTAGGAATGAATACATAATAGTAATTTCATCTGGAAAACATATGCTAACAATAATTATATTATGCACACATATATGTACAACCATCTCTCTATAAAACACAAAAACCACTAAGCAAATTTGCATTTTAAAAAATTTTATGTTTTTTTTTTTTTTTTTTTAAAGAAAAGAGGTTCTGTGACTGGATAGAAGCATCCTCTGAGAGACCCTTTAGTGAAGATGTCCCAAACTCTTTGGGACACAGCATTTCTAGCGCATTTGAAGACTAACACTGCTGGAGCAGTTGCTCAGTGGTTAGAGTATTTGCCTGGCATGCCTGAGGATCTGGGTTTGAACCCTAGCACCACACACAACTGGGTGTTGGAGAGACCAGAACCGAATGAAAAATAAATAAAAGTTGAAGAGTAACAATGCTTTTGGTTTTGTTCCGTGTTTGTATAACTGTGATGATATAATTGTTACACATTTGTCATATCATTTAAAGATGTGATGGTGACTTTATTTGATGTCTTCCCTGTGGCAATCACTTGGTATGCCCAAACAATCAAAGACAGGATACGGGGCATTGTATCTGCCGGTAGAGGACCCCACCCAGTAAGAGAGAGGGAGCCAACCTGTGTTAGAGCACAGCATCACCGGTGGTGACCTGCAGGTGGGCACAGGGTGCTCTGGCAAGTCAAACAGACACAGGGTTCCCCACTGTCCATTTCAGGAAAAGTGGGGCCTAAGAAGGTTTGGAAGGTTAAGAAATTATCTAACCTGGAAGAAGAACAGGATTTCTCTAAATAAGTCAACTCTTCTTTTCTGAAATAACCTCTTTTGCACAGTACTATAATCCTCCCTCTGCGAGGGTACATTCCAAGACCCGCAGTAGATAATACCTACATGTGTGTTTTCCCCTGTATATCCTGCAGTGTTGACACAGTTCACCAGATGATCTTTCCTTGCATGTTTTATGCTCTGGTATATCCTTTCCTTCATTATTCCTGGGTTTTGGGGTCATTATTAAGAAAAATAAAGGTTATTTGCACAAAAGCACAGTGATACTGTGATGGTGAATCTGATAACTAAAAAGACTAATAAATGACTAATAGGAGAGTAGCATACACCTCATGGATATGCTGTACAAAGGGATGGATGATTCATGTCCCAGGAAAGTTAAAATTTATGAATTGCTTATTTTTTAACTTTTCCATTTAGTATTTCTGGACTACCATTGACAGAAGGTAACTTTTGGGCTCAAATGGACTTGGGCTCAAATAGCAAAAGATATAATCCTGAACACTATAATTACAAATGCTTTTTAAAGGCAATTTATATGAAATAAATAGCGAAATATAAAAAATATGCAAGCTTGACATAATGCTTCATATTCTAATATATATATAAAATAGTGAATAATAGTTATACTAACAAGGCTAACATAGGTATGATAGTTATGGGTAAATGAACCTCATTAATAAAAATAGGTAAAAAAATGAAATACATAAATGTACATCACTATGACTGGTAATTATGTGCATCCAGCTTTATAACTATCATTATCTGGACAACCTAAGTTTTTTGATGAGGTCAATCTAAAACTGTCAGAAGTTACCACCATATATGCAATTGCCCCAAAAGTTAGGCTCTTGAGAGATTTTATCTTTCACAAATACAAATGTTCGAAAAAGATGTACCTTCGTTTATTGATGAAGTTTCAATTTTTTAATGCACACACATAACACACACAAAGTTTATATGATATAGTACTTTTGTGAAGCTGAGTTTGCAAAAAATATCATACCTCTAGTACTGGAAATGATACAGAGATGAAATACACAGTATAGTGATTTGTAGAAAGCAATGTTACAATTTAAAATAGGGGGAAAGGAAAACAAAGACTACTCCCAGAAACAAACAGCTCGAAAGAAAATAAAACATACGAAAAAGTGTATTTATGTGGTAGATTATAGGTAATCACACACAGATAGTCTATAAGAGCTGGCTGACATTCATGATTATTAATTATATTTTTAAATTTTGCATTGTGTTGTTAGCCGGGTTTTTGGTTGTTTGCTTGTTTTCTTCTTTTAGGGCATGGCTCTCCTAAAGAATAGGTTCACATATATTTTTTACGTGTCATTATTCTTTTGGAAAATCTGTGATGCAATAAACCCTCACATCCTCACATGAGCATTACCTGTTAGTTTCTCCATCTTCCGTGCACCTTCTGTGTTGTTTTGGGTATACATGGGCTTCATATGTATGCTCCATAAATAGTTTATGCTAATAAAAATGTGAATAAAAGTTTACGGGAGTTCTCAATCATATTAGTTTTCTAATGTAATGAATTACCATAGACTAGGTAGTTTGGTCGAAGCAATACTGATGATCAACAGCAACATAATTATAATTTGAGTCTTCTTATCCTATCATGCATGTCATTTTTTTTAAAGTAAGAGAGAGGGAGGATGAGAATTAATTTTATTTAGTTTCTCATCCGATTTTCGTTGCTTCAACACTTAGTTGTGTATGTGGTGCTGGGGTTTGAATCTAGGTCCTCACACTTGCCAAGTGCAATACTGCTGAGCCACCGCTCCAGCTCTGCGTGTAATTAATTTTTAACCATGGACTTTGCTGACTTCTTCAGGCAAATTCAGCTTTAATTTATCAAAAACTTCTGGAATTTCATCCGCTGGAAGCAATGTCAATGCAGGCAAATCAGATTTTAAGCTGAAATTTTTGTCATTGCCTTCTTTCATGGCCAATTCTTTACCTAAATTTAGATTTCTATTCCTTCCTTTTATGGGAATTTCAGTTTTGGGGATTTTAGCTTTGAAGCTTTTAACGTTTGGGTTTATGTTGTTCAGAATTGCATTTTGGGGGATTATGACCACCATGGATGAAAGCATGGAAAACAAAGCCACGGGTGGTGGGTGGGGAGGTGATTGCATGGCTAGTAAATGTTTAAGGAAAGAATAAACAAATCGTATGAATTAGCGCATTAGCATCTGAAGTCTTATTTGCATAAAGAACTTTAGAATATGTTTCTATCTGAAATAATTTTGAATGTATTTATTATTTTTAGGATATTGAACTGTTTTTTTTAATTAGATGAATATGGAGTTATAATTGAGGGGGAAATATTATCAAACAATCAAGAACCAATGTATATATACTTAGTTATCCAGGGCTAATGCCATGTAATGGATGCTCAGCTTGGGTTCCCCATGTTGCTGTTTTCCCCAGAAGAACCCCTGAGTTAGATGGATATCTTGTGGAGGTAAAAGATCTCCTTCTGAGATGGTTCCCCCATATTCCCACCCTCCAGTCTCCTAGATATTCCTCCTAAGCCCTCCCCACACCCTGTACCCCACCCTTCGCCTCCAAGTAACCTAGGGAGTCATCTCCCTGTTGCGTTGAGAATCATACAATTTGAGGTTATTATTAGCTTAGCCGTCTAACATACTGCTTCCCAGATGAGAGAAACCATTCGACCCTTGGAGACTGAAATGTTTAACATACAGGAAATAAGAGTAAACTTACTTATCATTGAAGATGCTTGGCATTATGTCTTTAAGTTTATTTGGAACGATTAAATGGTAGTGTCAGTTGCTATTTCAGTTTCAATGTCAAAATTCAACCTAATGCAACAGCTGTATGCCAGTTATTACCACCTGCCTTCTGTGGTGATAAGCTCTATATGGAAAAATATAAAGGACAGCCAAGACACTTGAGAGCTGAATCTGTCTTCAAAATAGTGTTTTCAGAGACACTGAAAATCTCTCACGCATTCATACGTATCTTGCATTATTGTTTTGTCTATCTGGGAGTGTAATCAATTTTGTATAACTGTAGAGTACAATGTCAACTTTGATTATTTGCTTTATTTTATTTTATTTTTAAAGAGAAAAGGACAGTGAGAGAGAGGGAGAGAAAGAGAGAATCAATTTTATTTGGTTTTTCACGTGACTTTCATTGCTTTAACACTTTGCTGGTGTATGTGGTGCTGGGGTTCAAACTTACATATTTGCGCATGCCAAGCAAGCTCTATAACCATTGAGCCACTGCTCCAGCCCTGATGAATTGGTTTAAATGAAGAATTTTCATTTATTACAATAGCAAATGAAAACAAAAATCATAGCAAAATTAATAATGCTCTAATAATAATTTCTATTAAAATATTACTTCAGTGTTTGACTTCTATCTTTAAATTGTGCCATGTTATACTTTATATTTGAAAGTTGAGATCAAGGATAAGAAAGTAATTTGTTAAATAATCTTCATTTTTTTCCCTTTTGAGAAAAAATGTGGAGGAAAAGAATCCAGTCAGCAGAGTTGATATTGAACTGCACAGAAGAAAAGAAGCTAAAAGTTCTACTTTTTAGATTTATTTTGTTATTGAACCAAAAGACAAATTGTCTAGTTTCTCATATGGAGAAGAAAATATCAACTTGGATTTTAAATGATGACTATTGTTATATGCAGTTTCAGAGTAGGAATTACAATAAAATCCTGGTTGATAAGCTCTGAACTTCCAGAGAAATGTTGAAGAGTTTAACAAATTAAGGTAAACACTGTCAATAAATGTAGAAATGTATACTGTTTATTTTTTCTAAAGCACAGAGAAATCATCAGCCACAGACTGTACCCCATTGTTTTTGAATTATAGAATCTTTCTCCCAGAAATTCTCTGAAAGTAATCACCATCCTTCAGGACATCTTGGAATTTACAATTCATTGGAAATGTAGATTTCTGTAGTTTTCTTAATTCAAGAGAAATCTTTTTCTAACTTTAATATCAATAAAAGAGAGTTTGAAATAGTTTATGCTAATAAAAATGTGAATACAAGTTTACTGGTGTTCTCAATTATATTAGTTTCCTAATGTAATAAATTACCATAAACTAGGTAGCTAGAAACTACAGTCAACAGTTTCACAACCCTGGAAACTGGAAGTTCAAAATCAAGGCACCAGCAGAGCAATACTCCCTAAAACAAAGAGGAAGGAACTCTTTCCTGTTTTTCACTAAAACAGAGGGAAGAAACCATTCTTTCTTTTGCCTAGTTTCTGGTGGAGGTTGGCAATCCTTGGCGTTCCTGGGCTTGGAGCTGCGGTTCCTCAGTCTTTCCACTGTCACATGGCTTTCTTTCTCTGACCTCATCTCCTAAAGGCATCTTTATGGATCAAGTGTCCGCCCTGGTCAAGTATGACATGCTAACTAATTACATCTTCAAGGACCCTATTACATCTTCAAGGACCTTTCCAAACAAGGTCATACTCTGAAGGACTGGAGGTTAGAACTTCCACATATTTTTTTGGGGGGGGATTCAACCTATAATATTTATTCAAACATCTTCTTTTTGAATTTTTGTTTTACTTTTTTGTAAAATAAGTTAAAGAATAAAATCAACATCAATGTGCATAAAGGTCACAACATACAGAAGATTTCCATATACCTTTCACTTAACTTGTAATGGTAACGACTTTTGTAGCTATGGTACATCGATCAAAACTCAAAAGCTATTATTGATAGAGTTCTACTAAGTAAGTTAGAGACTTTATCTGTATTTCACTAATTTCCCTATTCATGACACTTTTTTATTTGTTTTTCCTGTTGTTCCAGAATTCAACTCAGGATATCAAGTTTTACTTAGTCAACTTTGTTGCATTTGCAAAGTGGGACAGTTTTATCTCTCCTTAGTTTTCATGAGCTTAGCTTAGAAACTTTTGAACAATACTGGACAGGTATTTTGCAGAGTGGCTTCATTTGACTTTTTTCTTCATGATTAGGATGGGATTATAACTTTTGGGGAAAAATTTTATAAGTGAAATGCTCTCTTCCTCACTTTGTATCAGGGATATATGATACCATTGTGGTTTAATCTTGGTGATGCTGACTAGCCTGGACCCTTTGATTAAGATGCTCCCTAACACAAAGGAAGTTACCATGTGCTCCATTTCTATGCTTTATCCTTTGGGAGCAGGTCACTAAATCCAGTGACAATGAAAAGAAGGAGAATTAAATTTCACTTCCGGGGTGGGAAGGATATCAAAGAATGGGTAAATATATGTCAAAAACCAACACAGCAATTAATAAATATTTCAAAGGAGAGACTTTGAAGTTATGCAGGTGATCTGTATTTGTTAAAATTTTGCCCATTGATTTTAGCACTTGTTGGTGTATTTTGTCTGCAGCAGTTATTTCTGCATTCTGCAGTGGTGATGTTCTGCTTAACTATGTCATTATCATTTGAAAAGCAACTAAAAATATAAAAATTTAATTGTAAGATTAAAGTAATTATATCCATCAGGGTGGTGTGGACTAAATACATGCATTCACAGTGCTTTCAATAACAACAGTTTTAAGAAATAGAAGCTCATCACCATGTTCTCCGGTGACTTCAAGTGTATTAGAGCATGAACAATGCGGAGGTGCTTAATGGTCCCCAGAGAAGGCACATTACCCTTCGGTGACAGTGCTCATTTGCATACACATGTTTAGCCCCAGCAGGAGGTGTACCTTCAGAGGTCTTCCACAATAGAAATATAGACATTGTCTGGGAAAAGCAGTTCTTCATACACTTTATAACCTCATTCCAAACTCCAGTTGTCAATTTACAGCTTTCCAGATTGAAATCTTAAATCAAGAAAACATCACATGTGTACAGTAACTGGCCTAATCTTTTCTGTAAATTGCTGCCTGTGGTTTTCAAAAACATAGTAAATTGCTGGCAATTGACAATGTGTCTCTCTGCACGGCTAACTTCACTTCTGCAGTTAACAAGTCGGGCTTCAATTATTCATGCACATCACCCAATGTCTAGGCTTTGATTGACAGCTATTGATTTTAGGGACCTGTAATTCTTTTATACTGAACTCACATTTGTCACCTGATTGTTTCCATTTTCCTTATATGTAAAATTAAAACCATAAGCAGAAAAAAAGTAACTACACTCTTTGTCTTGGTATCTCAGTTAAAGGTGAGCAAAACTCACTACATTTAGGCTCTGCTGTCCTGATACAGACTAAGTTGTTCTCCTGTAATTCCAGGAGAACAATAAAATGGCTAATTATATGTACAAATGAAAACATCAGATGGTCCATTAAGAAATGGTGCTCTTTCACTGTGGTACATTGTTCCAGAAAGATTAGATGATTTCCGCCAAACAGTTCAATCAAATAGAATTTTTACCCCTCAATTAAATTTGAGGATATAGTACTTGTTCTGAAAAGACTTCTTAATGCTGTTGTCTTTAACAGGGTGTTTTCATAAAGAAATTTTTCTTGAAGAATACGTACCCATCCCTAAAACACTTTTTGAATATATTGAATGAATCTAAACAAAAGAATTACACTTGAACTGTGAAGGAGTCTTACATTTGAGAAGCACATCTGTTTATGTTTGCATAGGAAAAAAACAATTTCAGGGCTTTTTTTGGTTTTGTCTTGGCACTGTGGATTTCACCCAGAGGTGCTTTACCACTGACACATATCCTCAGGCCTTTTTATTTTATATTTTGAAACAGAATGTCACTAAGTTGCTTAGGGCCTTGCTAAATTACCGAGGCTGGCTTTGAACTTGCAATCCTCCTGCCTCAGCCTCCTGAGCTGCTGGGATTACAGAAGTGCACCCCGCCCCCCCAGCACTTCAGGGCATCTTGAAAAGAGCCCTAGCAGGAAGGTGTATCATCAGTGCTCTGGTCTATTACACTGTAGTGTAGTGACTTTATTTAGAGTCTCTACAAAACCATTTTCTACGGGCAGTGACCCATGCTCTGATCCATGATGGTGTGTGCTGACGATGTAAACTGCGTTTAGATCTGCGGGGGAAAAATGTAGGTGGAGACAAATCATTAAGTGCAAATTCATTGAAAGAGAGAAAAAAACCTCTTCTCACGTGTGCTCAATCTCAAGCATGACTCTTACAGCTAACTATCAGCACTAAGAATTCAACATTAAGGTTTCATTGTCTGGTTCTCAAACACAGGAATGTGAAAGCCCATCACATGTTTTTCCAGGGATACCTTTGCTCACTCAATGTGTTTAACACTCCTGCTCTATGCACTCAAAATTCAAAGGAAAACTTCTTATAGCATTTCATATTCTATTATTATTTAAATTGCCTATGTTTCCTATTATGTAGAAAATTGTATGAGAACAGAACTATCTGGTATATGCTTATGTTCCGGATGCCATGCTCGTAAGTTCTAAATTAAAATTGTGTATCAGTTAGCACTAGGCTGATTGTATATTACAGAAAAGCCCTAATACAATGGCTTAACAGATAATCTATCGTAAAAGCCCAGTGTTAGGCAAACCAAGACCTAGGATCCCAGAGATAGGATCGCCTATGTTTCTGCACTATTATTCTAATCAATGACTTATCTGCTCATGGTTATCTTACAGTACCAACTGGCTATCTTGGCTCCAGTCAAACCTTTTCTCATCTTTCCCTATATAAATGCTTTGCTTTCCTCTTCATTCTGCTTAACCTGCATTCTCAGACTTCACCTTTTCACGTAAGGGATCTAGAATTCCTGTGTTAACCTTAAGGGAGCATTGTGGGCATCCTGAGATGACCATACCGGTCAAATCATGATCAAATACAGGGTTATGATAGTGCCTCTCAAGTTCAAGTCCACTCCAAAGTACTTAATGCACAATCTCCCATGAAAGCATTAATAAAATTTATCTGTTCAGAGAGAAATATTTACAGATATGCCTATAAGATACATAGTTTTTGTCAAAACATTATATAGGCAAATTTGTGTAGCAATTCAATGACTGCTTTTCTCCACTTGTAACATCACAGAAGAGAGTAGTGTTGCATAATTGTATTGTAAGCTCCTCTTTTCCTGCAAGATCCTTCAGCTAAATAGTCATCCATTATCATTTTATTGTGTGGTGCTATTGTTCTATTGCATAAAACTAACCAAAGGCATAAATTGTGATTCTGCTAAGAAAAACAAAAAGTGACAAAATACAGATAAATCTATATCAGATTCTTTTTTATAATCTTGCAAGGCATTGCAAATGCCACCTAAAATTCTTCATCATTTGGGTTTTGCACTTAATCGAAATTTCTCAACCATGAGATTGTATCCACTAAATGCACTAATTAACTTCACAGCAAGAGAATCCGTAATCTTAATAGTATTTATTGGTGTACTTCTTGTGCCACATATTGTCTAGAATGACCTTATGTTCAATTTGCTCCATCAAGAATTCCACCTGTGTGTCTGAATTTCCTTTAAAAAGGTACAGCAGCACCTTTCACAAGAAGCTGTTCAAGCTGCTTTCTGTAAGCCAAATTACTCTTTGTAGTTTAGTAACTGTGGCATGCTCCTAATGGCTTAATTGTTTAAATGGGTGGATCAAGGAACTATCACTAATTTAAATAATGTTAGATTTGTTAAAAGAAGAATGATGCTTTTATCAAAGGATGTGAGAGAACTGGAAACATTTGGAGATCATTATGTCAGCAAGACTTCTAGGGAACCAGAGAAGACAAGTGAGACCAGAGAACCTCCCAGCCTCCGCCCAGCTTCCGAATGGCGGAGGACAATGACCACTGCTGTCTCTCCTCTCCTCCATCCAGTGGCACCATCAGGAAGATGGAGTATGAGTTGGGCAGGAAACCTTCAAACCACAAGCCACCAAATGTAGCTTGCTGTGGCCAGGGAAGGAAACAAGAGACCAAATATTAGCAGCTCAGTTTAAACAGAGAAGGTTGGTACAGTTATTACAAATTCAGGAACTGGAAAAGAGGATTCAACACAAAAGAGTTAGTGAAGGAGTTATTAGAGAAAATAAAATTATTTTATATTTACACTCCTGAATGGAAACTATGAAATGAACTAATTATACAAATAAAATAGTTAGTTTTCTGAAAAAAAATAATTTATTAATTCTCATAATTTGATTAAGGGTAAATATAGTATAAAAATGGCAGAAACCATGTATTTCTGCCTACGTATTCAATCAGTATCATACAAACCTCGTTCAATACAAAGAACAATACATTCAGCTACTCTCAAAGAAATTTAACCCAACTGAACTAGGAAAAAAGGCATAAAACCTATTTTCTGCATATTTGTAAAGAAAGACACATTACTGTTACATAACTTTTGGATTAATAGTTTCCACAACACCAACCACAGTGATTACTTAGAAGTTTAGATGGTTTCTGTTTGTCATTAAACTGTGTAACCTAGCAGCAAATTAAATTTCCTGGTTGTCTCCTGTGAAAAGATTCTCAAAATTTGTGTCTTTGCATTAATGATCATGAAAAAGCATAGAAGTTTCGAACTGCAGGGTTGCCCTTTATTGTGGGAAAATATGGAGAAAAATATTAGGTGGACATACCAATGAAGGAATATCAGAACTTTATTTTCCAGAGTTATATTTTGGAATGCTAAGGACATAAATACATCTAAGCCATCTATTTTCTGTAATACAGTTGTATCACTTGGAAACATATTGTGATGGACTAAAACATGAAATTCACTAACCAGGGGACTTAGGTTTCTTTAGAAGGAAGGCTCAAAGGCAGACTTAACTATAAAGAGCTTCAGAATCTGAACAAATGACTTCCTGCACCATCTGAGTTCTTCAACTCCTCTATTTAAACAATGAAACTCAGAACAGAAAAGTAGGGTATATAAAAAGTTTCATTTTCTTATGCAAAATATGAAAGTGTTTATTACAACATGCTCAGTTTGCCATTTGTTCTGTATTGCCAGACGAATGAAAGGTTTTGCCTGGAGGATTGTAAATTAAATGAATATGCCAATTAGCCCCAATCTCTCCCCCAAAATGCCTAGTTGACACTGATATTGGAAAATTAAAGAGGATACCATCCTTGTAGTGCACAAAGAAAACATGGCTTTTGCAGGTTTCCAGAATGTTCTTTCTATAAAGGCTTCTAGATCATCTCCTTGAACATTCTTCTTTTTTTTTTAAGAGAGAGAGAGAAAGAGAGAATCAAGTTTATTTAGTTTTTCATGTGGCTTTCATTGCTCCGATACTTTGTTGTGTATGTGGTGCTGGGGTCCAAACCTGCCTCCTCACACATGCCAGGCAAGCACTTGAGCCACTGCTCCAACTCTTGAACACTATTCTCTCTCTCTCTCTCTCTTTTTTTTAACAGAGAAGGACAGTGAGAGAGAAAGAGACAGAGAGAATCAATTTTTATTGAAATTTTTACATGGCTTTCGTTGCTCTGACACTAAATTGTGTACGTGGGTTGCTGGGGTTTGAACCCGTCTACTTGCGCATGCCAGGCAAGCGCCTTAACCACGGAACCACCCCTCCAGCCCCTTGAACGCTCTTCTTGAATATAGCTATTAGCAGTCTCCAGACTTCTTTTTTTTTTATTAGATGTACATAGAGATACAATTGAGGGGAAACATTATCAAACCATCAATAACCAATGTATATATACTTAGTTATCCAGGGCTAATGCCAAATCATGGATGCCCAGCTTGGGTTTCCCCTGTTGCTGTTTCCCCCAGAAGAACTCCTGCATTAAATGGATACCTCGTGGAGGAATTACATCTGCTTCTGAGATGGTTCCCCCATATTGCCACCCTCCAGTCTCCTAGGAGTTCTTCATACACCCTCCTCCCCTCCCCATCCCCCTCCCTACACCTCCAAGTAACCTAGGGAGCCATCCCCCTATTGCATTGAGAATCATACAATTTGAAGTTATTGTTAGATTAGCAGACTTCTTAACTATCACATTTCAAGGTTACTCTTGATGTTTCCCACGTGGGAAGAACTCATCTGTGGGAAAATTAAAGTAAGTTTAAAACAAATTACTTGATTAAAGAAGTTGTACCTGTGTAAATAAAAATGTAAACCACAAGGCAAAGCTGACTAAGTTCATCTGAAAATAAAAAGAAACCTGTGAGATGAAAAGGTAATTGAATTTTATGAAATATAATAGATGGCTTGTAACCACCTGGAGGGAACTGGAATGTGGACGTCCTATGTTTTAGAGCTCTAATTTGACTTTCTGAAAGGGTCCCAATTCAAAATACCATGTCCACCATAATGAAGCAGCAAATCTTGAAAGGAGAAAAAGAATGAATCTTGAGCAAGACAAATTGTTTTCATAGCAATATTCATGTGAAGAATTTTAAGTTAGCAATAAGAATGACTTTAAAAAAGGAAGAGTGATTTCATTAACCTTGCCTATGAAATATACTAACAAAGTATTGCACAGGAAAAAGAACTCTCAAGGGCAAGGAAATTGAGTGGAAATAGAGAAATACCATCCTGTTGTTGGTATCTTAGAGTATCAAAATACTAGCAATTGGATTATAATAGAAAAACAGTCACAAACATTGTACATTATGGAATTTAAAAACCCAGTACATAGTCAGAAACCCATGTTTGATAAAATGTATAATTCATGAACTGCTATCTGGATGGCTATGTGTGGTATCAGGGAAGTAGCGCATGGTCCAGACCTGAGGGTAAAGTCTCCCTTCCCATTGACTACATAAGACTTCTTGGCATATCATTTAGTTTCTTTGAGCTGAAGTTTTTCATGTAATAAGGGAGATATTGCTTTCCTCAAAGGGTTGTTGTAGGAATTAAACAAAAAAAATGTGTAAATTAACTTATACACGAATAGGTAACCAGGAATGGTTAGCCATCTTTCCTGTCATTCTTGTAGAAGACCTCAAATCAAAATTCATCATTAATGTAAGATAAATCACTTTAAAATTCTTCACATTTGCCTATCCTATTTATAGGGTGAATTTATGTATAATTACACATATGATAAAAACTTAAAGAATTTGAAACACTGATATCAGTCAGTGAACCCTAAGCTAAAAAAAAAGTACTATACCTCTCAAAAAAGCAAATAACAAAGAAAATTTGCTTATAATTTTAGCCACCACCAAGACAGTAGAACCATGTCAGGCTAACATCTTTGGAAAATAAATGTGTGGTCTAAATTTTCAATATATTTTAATATATTTGTTGGTTGTTTTAAATGTGCCCGATGAAACAAGTTTTGTTTATATATGCTGCATGTTACGTGTTAGAAGAAAAATGATTCCATGTTGTGTAATTGCCAAGAAAGCAAAAAATAACCTAATTGTGCTCTTGTTGATTTTAAAGTATAGCATGGAAAATAGCCATAGAAACTTCCAAAGATGTCCAAAGTACTCCAAGTGGGATCAGTAGATACTCCAAAAGAATTTGGTAGCAGAAATAAAGCTACTTACATGTTGAAGGATGGGATTTAATTTAGCTGTGAAATTAATGTGCAGATCTGAGGTCATTTCTTTACTTAACACATCATTTGGACCTACAATTTCCCCTTTCATGTTAAAATATAGCAATAAATATATATCTCAGAGTGTTGGCTGAAAATTTTGATGACTCTTACTAATAGTGATAATAATGAACGTGGTTATAGCTACCATTTATTGAATGCTTACAATATGCCAAGTCCTTTGCTAAGCACTTTTTATGCATAATCCCAATTAATTCTCTCAATAATCCCATTGAATTAATGTTACTATCTTTCAGAGAAGGAAATTAGGGCTTTAGTAGTTTGAATAGTTTGCTACAAAGAGTACTTTTGGTTAGTCAGTGGTCACTCCTTATCATGCCCAAAATACTTACTCTTTACCAAAGAACTCTGATTTTTTTTAAAGCATGAAAACATCCAGAGAGTTTGGGTCCTTCTTCAGATGCAAGGACTGAACCGAGAGCAGTTTAATCCAGTACAATTCTTTGATCCCCCTTGTGATAGATTAAGAAGTGAGGTTGAGCCCATGTCTCTGAAGGAATTGTTGGGGATACTTCTGTTGCCTGACTTGTGGGAAAATGTTCTCCATTTATTAAAAAAAATAAACGAAGAAATGTTCTATTTTTTGGACTTGGGATATTGTGAGAATGTCAGATCTAGATCTATCATCAGCCTTTTATTACCACAAGATGAATAAACCTGAAGATGAAGATCCCAAGCTAGCCCCCACACAACCCCACATTCCCAATACCTCTTACTCTGCTCTAGTTTTTCCCATAAAACTTATCACACTTTAGCATATTCTAGCATTTTCTTTTTATTACGTTCACTGATTATATATGTGCTATCATATATTATTATACTCATTGTTTACAAATATCAATAATTTAATTAAATTCTTTCTTTGAACTGTTGACTGTTGTGTGTTAGGCATTGGGATAGACATTAGGAAGGTTACATGGTATTTACTCTTCAACCTAGGAATATACAGGGTGAGAAAACTTGCAGGAAAAAAATGAAGAAGTAACCTACCTTTATCAACTGGGATTGTTTTCAAAAGCAACAGGAAATCTTAACTAAATTTATCTTCTCAAAAAATATGGAGTGCATTATCTCGTATACTAAGGAATCTAGATAGAGGTCAGCGGTTTGGGGTTTGATCAATTCAGATTCTTTCTGACTTTCTGACTTCCGGTTGTGTCACCCTCAATTGACCGTGTTTTCCTCATTATCGAAAGGTGGCTAAATACATTGAGCCATCACATCCTTCTTCATATCATTGTTAGTAGTAGCAAAAAAGTAATTAGCTAACTCTACTTTAGTTTTGTAAGCTAAAAATTGTCCCTAAAAATAAATGTTTCTAAGTAAGCTTGACATTGTGTCTGATTGGCCAGATTTGAACTAATTCCTAAGCAAAATAAATAAATAAATCAATAAATAAAATGCAATGGCCATGATTAACTTAAAGAAAGATAGACTTATGCATTGAATCTGCAGAGGATCATTTACACCAGGTACCCATTTTATACAGAAAAAGGTCACATAGCTGAGAAGTAATCTCTGAAAACATCAGGATCCTCTTAGCGAGGAAAAAAAGGGAAAAGGCTTTTGAATGGATGCAATAGTGTTTGTGGCTGGTTGAATTCTTGTTTGGAATGCTTCCCCATGAGCATCTAATGCAGTGGTTTAACTCCCTTTTCCATGGCATTTTTAAAATTTTTTATGTATTTATTTTAGTTTTTATACAGTTCTGTGAAACAACTTTGTCAATCATTTCCTAATTATTACAGCAGTCAAATTTAAAAACACCAAGGAAAATGAATATGGGAGATTATTATGGATTCTAGGAATAGCTTCCCAAACTTAGTTGTTTAAAATAGAAACATTACCTTCCTCTTAATCTGCAATCTGAGTAAGACTTGGCAGGTGTAGCTGGTCCCTGTTCCCTTCAGTGCTGGCTGGTTAACGGAGGAGCGAAAACTGAGGCTGGGGTCACTGTGACTTATACATCTGCTACTTGCAATAAGAAGACTCACACAGGTTGGGGTCCTTGGGTACCTCTCTCATTTTCTATCAAACTGTAGGCTCAGAAATTCCAAGTGGTATGCAGAAACAAATCTCAGCACCTGTAAAGGAAGAAAATATAATTTAAATTCCCTATAATGTATCATCATTGCTGCTCTGCATATAATAAAAGGTAAAAGAACATCAACAAATGGGAATATGTGACCCACTATGAAGAAAAATAAAAGACCTCCAGATAACTCATATGTTAAAATTTGCAAACTAGGACACTTTATCTATTTACTTTTCTCTGTTTCTTATTTGTATTGTCTTTTTCTAAAAAGTCTACTTTTAATTAGCAAACAATAATTGCATATATTCATGAGGTACAATGTGACATTTTGATATACACATACACATACCCATAGTATGCAATGATCATATAAGGTAATTAACATGGATCACCTCATATACTTATTTGTTTACATGGTGTATACATTTCAGATCATGATCTTAAAATGTTCTTATAAATGCATTCAAGCCCTTAAGGAAAAATGATAATGAATAAAGAGATATGGAATCTCATCAGAAAAATGGGAAATACAAAAACAGAATAGTACAATATTTGAAATGATAAAGTCATTGGACAACTTAGGAAAAGATTGGAGCCTAGAGAAGGAAGCAGTACTGACCTTAAAGTTGGATTGAGAGAGGCAATCTAATCTGAACAGAGAGAACTAACGGGGTGGGGGGTGGGTTGCAGAAAGACTCGTCTTCAGTGACGTTAGAGAAAATATGCTGCTTGCTGACATCTGACATACGTGTGCTTAGAGCCCCAGTGAGGACTTTTTATATTAAAAATAATCATGGCTAACACTTCTTCAGTTTAATGTGCCACATCGGCTTACAAATTAAAGAAGTCAAACAAACCTCAAGCCGAGTAGGTAGAAAGTGAACATATTTAGATATACATAAACTACTGCAAAAGGAAGATAAAGGAAAAGAATCTGAAAGGCAAACAGAGAAAAAGGATGCGTTACAAACCAGTGAGATGGTAACAATTGCAGCAGGGATCAGACCCAAAACAATGGAGGAACATCTCCAAAGTTCAAAGAAAAAAACCCTGCCAGCCCAGAACTCTTCATTTCACGACATTTCCTTCAAGAATGAGAATGAAATGAAAGCATTTTTACAGAAATGTAAATGAAAGAATATGCTGTCAATAGACATGTACTAAAAGAAATCCTAAAGACAAGTTTTCAAAAGGAAGAAAATAAAATCAGACCGATATGTGAGTATTCAGGAATTTCATTAGAAATATACAAATCTTAGGTTAAATATGGAAAATTAAAAATATAAAATAAATATATAAACCAAATACATAGAATAAAGTAACTCAAAACGTGTATAGCTGTGGTCTTTAGATGATTTGAACGTGGGTCAGATCATCTACAGAGGCACCTCGCTTCTCCCACCCATCCATTAAAGAGTCCTTTGCAATTGGAGAATGTGTCAGTAACACCTAATGTTTTATAGTGGGAGAGAGAAATAAATTAATAAAATCTATATGCTGCCACTTCTGCCTCCTGGGGACATGCCATCGGTATCTGTATGGTGGAATGTTCCATGTTTAGATATGTCCTGGGTTCCTGTAAGACTCTAAAGGCAAAGCCAAAATATAGAAAGAATTGCGTTTGTTTTTGCTTTGTTTTGTTTTGTTTAGTTTTGTTTTTTTCTCCCCTGAAATAGGTAGAAATCTTGTTTTCAATATCTGGACAAGGAGAAGCAGGAAGCCCAGAAATCAGGTACATGTAGAGAAATGGGGAATGTGGCATCTGAAATGGTGGCACACTGCAATGGTGAGGATGCAAATGAGAGCTTGAAGCTTCTTTTGACTGATACCTTCTGCTCAAGCCCTGCACGTACGCTGTCCTGTCATCGCTCTCTTTTAAAATCACACCTTCCTTAAGGGTCTGCTGGGCTCACCAGCCCTGTTTTTTGTGCTCTTCGAAAAACCAAGAAGTGATTGGAGGACACACAACATTCCAGCCCCCAGCAGTGGCAGTAAGAACCCAACCAACCACAGCAGAAAGCAGGCCACAAGAAGCCACCTCCACAGCAAACACCTTCTCTGGTTGAATTGATAGCTATTTCACACATGGCAAATGGACGTTTAAAATATTTCAAATTTTAAGACACAGGTAGGTTGAAAGACAACATAAAACTTAATTTTCATAATAGTTTTGTACCTAAATGTGAAATTATTTTATAATTTACAGGTGAGCAATTAATGAAATAGCAGCACATTATTAGAGGAAAATATTAGCGTATGGGTGTTGAACGTTGAATGAGGGAATTCTGTGTCTGGTTCTCTTCCCACATTCATTGATGTAAGAAATGTGAGAAAGAGAGACTGGTTCTGACATAAACTGATCATAGGTTAGAACAAACAGAAAATACCTCTGGAGGTTCTAGGATATCTTTGAGGATTTCTCATGTTTGAATGACACAAATCCCCTTTCAGCAGGAGAGGCCTTGCTAGAGTCTTCATTAGACACGTAGGAATCTGTGAAGGTCAGGCAGGTTTTCTAAGATGTAAACTACTAAGGTAAGTAGACGCTCTTAATGGTGCTTAGAGAGATTTGAGAGTGACTTAAGACAACTTTCATTGGAAAACTATAGTGGCAAATGGGAAGCGTAACAAAAATAAATATAGCTTTTTATTTAATCATACTGTTTAGGTTCTGTTTTACAATAACAAATTATGCTGTGTACAGGAAAATATTTAAATCACTTAAATAAAAATTCAACACAAGCTGCTCTTCTATTTCGATGGCAATCAAAACATGCTTCTTCAGGAATCATAATGAAAATCCTATGCTCTGGGGACTCATGTTCAAAATAGACTGATGCTGTGGTTACTCAGGGCTCCTGCAGACACTTAGAGCCTTCAATCAGGACTAGAAATGGTTGTCACCACACTAAAATGTTTGACTGGTTGTAAATAAGCATTCTTCTTCCTTACACAGGGATGCCATACTTTGTAATGTATTTATTTTTCAACATTGTTATTCACACTACGATACCAATTTCTTATGTATTCACGTTCTTAGTCAAACATTTTTCCTGATTTAATGACAAGAATGTTTAAAGCAACTTTTCATTTAACTATTTGGAGCTATGGTGATGTTGACGTTATTCTTTTAAAAGCTGTACATGAAGGTATATTGAAAGCCAAACCTTTGTTATTGTAAAACAAAGTCCATTGTTTTGAAATTTAATTATTTTTAACACATTTCCAAAGTCAAAGTCATTATTTGCATTTCAGCAGAATTTCTTTGATTATATTATATTATTTTTCCTGTTGGGGATTGGACCCACAGGCACTTACCCACTGAGCAGTATCTCTAGCCAGTTTATTTATTTATTTATTTATTATTTTGAGATGGTCTCACCAATTGCTCAGACTAGCTTCTAACTTGTGATTCTTATCTCTCAGCCTCCATGGTTGCTGGGATTACAGGTGTGTATCACTATGTCCACCTGATTATATTTTCTTGATTGTTTCATTAATAATAATGTGTGGCTATAATAACTTATAATTGTATTGTGTTCATATAAGCAGTATGGTAAATAGTTTGATAAACTTAGTATGAGAGATCACTTGCTTCCAGATAAGAATACATAATAAAAACATTCCAGGTAGCTGAAAAGGCAGAGGGTACAAAGAAAAAAAAAAAAGAAAATAAAAAGAGAAGTACAGTGTAGAGATGAAAGGCATATATAGAAAACACATCAATAATAAAAATGTCCATAAGCATAAATCTTCTGGGAGGAAAGAGCAAGGGAACGTTCAGAAATGCATGCTCTTTACAAGGTCTGTTGAGATCTTTAAAATCCCCAGGTCTAAGAGTTCCTACCACTTTCAGTACTTGTCAATAAAAATTGATTCATTTTTAAAATGTTTAGCTGGCCTGAAGACATAACTTTTCCTGAATGCTAAATTGATCACTGTTTTCTGAGTATTCTCATTTTGTAACACATTACATTATACAAATTTTCTGTGAGGTCAACCACAATATCAAAATTATCATCATAACAGTATCATAATATCAAACTGTGAAGACTAGAGTTAGTAATGACAACACTCCCAAATCCTGATAGAAAGCTATTTCTACAAGCACAGTATGGATTAAAGTAAGTAAAGCTGATTTTGTTGGCCCATTTTATAGCAGTAAAAAATACACTTTTTATAAATCTTGTGCTGAGAAATATTAACTAAAAAAGGTCGTAGAACTTTAATGAACAGGGTTAGGATTCACAGCAGATGTTCATAGTGAAAGGAAGATGTCAGGAATCCATCCATGAGTTTTGGTATGGATCTGGAATATCCCCGAAAGCCTTGGTCCCCAATGCAGATGTTGGAGGTGTGGCTTTGGGGAAGTGATCAGACCATTAGGGCTCTGATCTCATCAATGGGTTAATGCATTGATGGGTTTGTAGTTGAATGGACTACTGGAAGGAGATGGAAATTGTAGGAAGGGGGTGTTGTTGGAGTGAGTAGGTCACTGGGGGCTGACCTGGAAGGATGTATCCTGTCCCGGAAGCTCCTCAGTTCTCTCTGCTTCCTGGCTGCACCATGAACAGAAAGGCTTTGCACCTCTACTCTCTCCTCACTATGATGTTCTGTCTCACCGCAGGCCCAGAATCCATGGAGCCAGCTACTCATGGACTGAAACCTCTGAATCCTTGATCCAGGATAAATCTTTCCTCCTTTAAGTTGTTTTCCTAGATATTTTGATGAAAAGCTGAAGCACATGCCCTGTAACCTATAAATCTGTTGAAGTTGCAGGCTAATTATTAATGACTTATATACTGTTATGGTTTGAATGTGAAGTGTCCCCCAAAAGCTCGTGTGTGACAATTTGGGAAGGTTGAGGTGAAATGATTGGATTGTAAAAGCTTTAACCCAATCAGTGATTTAATAATGGCAGCCGTAGACTGGTAGCGTGTGGTTGGAGGAGATGGGTTATTGGGGGTGCTACTTTGGGGCATATATTCTGTATCTGCTGTGTAGTTTCTCTCCCTGCTCTGCTTCCCCCTGAGACTTTAGCTCTCTGGGGCCATGCCTGCCTCCATGCTGTCCAGCCTCACTTCCAGCCCCAAGGAATGGAGCCGGCCTCCTGTGGACCAAGACCTCTGAAACCGTGAGGCCTCAAAATAAACTTTTCCTCCTGAAATTATTGTTGTCAAGTCATTTAGTTGCAGCAGTGAAAAGCTGACTAAAACATGTATTTAAAATGCCATAATTATTAGTGTATTTTTAAAAGAAAGCACTTTATTTTTTATTTTATAATATTTAATTGTCAAATAAAGATTGTCTGTATTCAGGGCATATAATGTAATAATTTGACATATGCATACGTTGTGTATTGATTATCACAATCTGATTAAGAAATCTATCAGGACCTATTACCAGAACTTGTTCATCTTATAGCTAAAAGTTTGTGTGTTTGATCAGCATCTCCACATTTCCTCCACTTCCAGCCCTTGGCAATTGACCGCCTTTAACATAAATTTTTAGCCCCAGATAGAGATGTTAGAGTCCACTTAATCTAGTCTCTTTCATACTCAAAGAACCTGTTCCCACACAATATAACTACAAAACACCTTAGATGACAATGAATAATTGTTTCCTTTGGGAAAAAAGTCACCACATTAAACATAGTAATTTTCTCATCTATTTTACTTTGCTAGGAAAGTCCATGAATTCTTGATTTCCTTAATTTTCATTCTAGAGACACACTAGTTACTGTTTTCTGTCACTGATAAATGACTTTTGAGTGAAGCAAAATTATACAGGTAGATTTCTTTTATCAAATTTGCTTCTTTTAAGTAATTTTATACTTCACAAAATAATAGAATTGTGCATTAGGTAGTGACTATAAACACTCACAGTAATTATACTCTCTCAGTCATAATAGTCATAAAATTTAGTTTATCATCCCTGTGTGTTTTGTTATTCATGAAGTTTATTTTTTTTTATAAAACTTTAGTCCCAAAATGAATTAAATATGATATCATGAGTGTCATCCTGCCTTTGCAGTAGGTATTTTCCTGGTATAACTTATTTTTAAAGTACCATACAACTGCAAAAATGAGCCAGGAATCCTATTGTAGAGATTTAGACAAACTGGGTAATGTAAGCAGAAGGTTAAAAGTAAAAGATGGAGACTCGTGGGTTCAGTTTCCACATGTAAAGAGATTAGAAGTCATTATTCTCACCATTCTTACCAGGCAAGGGGCACAAACGGAACATCAGTGATTTTTATTGGATCCATCAGAAACAGCTTCTAGGGAAAGCTGCCATCTGCATATTTGAGGGACAATACATCTAAAGAGAGAGAGCTGAGGTCTGTTTACTGTGAGCGGAAGCTGTGGGAGCCATAAACTAGTAGGAACCCTGAAAGGGTGATGTTGATGGATTTTTGGATGCTGTGTGTGGAGAAGCATGAATGAGAGAAGTTCTGCAGAGCCACACTCAGGAGCTCCCACACTCCTTTAGGAACACACCAAGCTCTCAGGTGAGAATCTGAGAAGATCCCCCCATGGTTCTGCACAAAGTGGGGAGTAGGGAGGAGCAACTGCTGTGAAATATGCCAAGTAACAACGCTTGATCTGGGAGAAAGAACTTTGCATGAATGCTAACCCAGCCAGGGGAAGAGGATTCCTCTCTAATGTAACTTCCATTCGGCTTCCAACTTCAACTAAGGGGAAATAAACAAAAATAAAAACAAAAAAACAACCAACCAAATAGAAACATTCACAGAGTTCAGAACTTTAAAGAAATATTCCAATGAATGTTGCAGGCAATAGGAGGCCTCGCTGCAGAAGAGCACTATACAACTGGAGAAACACCTCTGAGAGCCACAACACTCAGACATAGGCCAACTGAAAGGCTGAGGTTTAATTGAAGGATAATGTTAGGATACCCCACCCACATCTTTCCACCACACCAATAGCTCTCCAATTCTGTAATATAAATTATAGCTGAGCAAGTGGCAAGATAGGTTACATATGGGGGCCAAATAAAGAGATCAGACACAAAGACCCTAGAGAAGTTTCAATTTTCAAGTACAATAATAATAAAACATTAATCTTAGCCCAAAGCCTCTTTACCATGGTTCCTATTACATCATGGAATAACATTATATCCAGCTTTCAAAAGAAAATAATTCATAAAGCATGCGACAAGCAAGAAAACACTCTGTGAAGGGATTTAGTAATTGTCAGAACCAGACACAGGTGTGGCATCCATATAGCAATTACAGAATCTAAAATCATTATGATTTGCATATTCTGGGCTCCAATGGTAAATGAAGACAGCATACAAGAGTAGATTGGTAACATGGACAGAAAAATGGAGATTTTTTAAGAGAGATTCAAAGGGAAATGAAAAAAATAACAATAACAATATAGTAACACAAATGAAGAATGCCTCGGTGGAGTTTATCTGGAAACTTAAAATTGCTGAGAAAAGAATTAAGGAGATTAAAGATATATTAATGGAAATTTCCCAAACTGAAACACAAAGAGAAATCCATATGAAAAACAAAAACAAAATCAGACGAGAATTCCTGAAAACTATAGGGCAATATCAAAAGGCATAACATAAAAAAGAGAACACCAACAGGCTTAGTTAAAAATATACATACCTATACGTGTGCTACAGTCAATCAACAATAATTCCAGGCAAATTTTTGAAAGAAGCCAAGAGAGTGAAAAAAAAAATTCAATGTTACCTATACTGCAACAGGATAAGAATTATGATGGGTGCCTCATCAGAAAGGATGAAAAAAAAACCCAAAAAACAGTGTAGTGCATGTTGAACACAAAACCATTAATCTTGAATTCTATATCAACTACAATCATCCTCAGAAAATTAAATAAACATGCTTTATCAGATAAACAAAACCGAGGGAAGTCAATGAAGACAGCCCTACCATGCAAGAAATGTCAAAGGAAGTCTTCAGGCAGGAGGAAAATCAAGTCAGAAGCTTGTACTGAATAAAAGAAGGAAATCTTCACATGAAGAGAGAGAATTAAGGTAGAGTAAAAAGGAAAATATTGGGGCTGGAGTGGTGGCTTGGTGGTTGTGGTGCTTGCCTGGAATGTGTGAAGACGCAGGTTCAAACTCTGGCACCAGATACACAATGAAGTGTAGGAGCAATGCAAGACGCATGAAAAACTACAAAATTGATACTCTCTGTCTCTCTCTCACTGTCCCTTTTCTTACAAAAAAATGAGTAAAATATCATTTTTTGTTTTACTTATTGATTTTTGGACTGGGGATTGAACCCAGAGGTGATTAACCACCGAATCACATTCCCTGCCCATTTCATTTTTCATTTTGAAAGAGTATCTTGCCTCACTAAGTTGCTGAGGCTGGCCCGGAACTTGCAATCTTCCTGCCTCAGTGTTTTGGTTTGAATGAAGGGTATCCCAAAAAGCTCAAGGGAGACAATACAGGAAGGCTGAGGTGAAATAATCAGGTTATGAGGTCCTTAACTCAATCAGTGAGCTAATCCTCTGATAGGGATTAACCGGCCACTGTCGCAGGTAGGGTGTGACTGGAAGAGGTTGATTGTTGGGGCATGACTTTGTGATAAATATTTTGTATCTGGCTTTGAATTTCTTTCTCTGGTCCCTGGAGCCAAGCATTCTGTCATGATATTCAGCCTCACCTTGAGCCAGCCACCTATAGACTGCAATCTCTAAAACTTTGAGTCCCCCAAATAAACTTGCCTCTTAAAATTGTTCTTGTATGGTCTTTTAGTCACAACAGCAATAAAGCCAACAAAAATATTTGGATCCCCGAGCTGCTGGGATGATAGTCATGCACCACCTCACTTGGCTTGTTTTTCTTATTTTTAATCGCTTAATAAGGTAACTGTTTAAAGAAGTAATAGTGCAATTAGTATATGGTCAAGTAAAGTGAATGTCAGTAATGTCACAAAGAATAAGAAGGAATGGTGGATATTCCACTTTAAAGGACTGTACGCACACAGTCACATGATGCTTTTTGAAGGTAGATTTAGATCAATTAAAACATTTTAAACTAGAGAAATTACTAAAATATTTTAAGATAGGCATAATTGATACAACAAAAGCAGATCAAACAGGCCTATAAAATGCTCAAGGAAAATTATGAAAGGCAGAAACATGAAGACAGAAACGGAGATCAAATGTAATGAGTGGAAAACAGCTACAAACATGGTAGATTGATGCTGTTCTAATGATGTCAACAGTGATTTCGATGAGAAGGGTTTACAAATACCAATAGAAAGACAGTCTGTAGTGTGGATAAGGAGACTCAGCTATGTTATCTAAAAGTAACTCATTTAAAATATAAAAGCACAGTTAGGTTTCATGCAAAGGAGAGGAGAATAACACACCATGTGAATATTGATTAAAACTGGAATGGCTGTATTAATTTCAGTTAAAGTAGACCTTAAAACAGAGATTATCAAGAATAAAGAGGACATTATATAATAACAATGGGGCAAATAAATACCCAATAATCCTAAAGGAAATAACTAACAGTCCTAAGAGAAATGCACAATAACCCTAAATGTACATGAACCTAAGAAAAGGGCATTAAAATTCATAACACGAAAACCTGTAGAATTGAAGGAAGGAAAGAAATACACTTGGTAGCTGAAAATTCCAATACTTCTCTGCCAGGAATTGAAAGATCAAATAGAAAGAAAAAGCGTAAGAATGTAGATGACCTGTGTTATCAGTTATGGTCCACAGGATTATCAATCATTTTGATCTAATTAACATTTTTAGAAAAGTCTATTCAATAATAGAAGACTATGTATTTTCTCCAAGCTTATATACAGTATTCATCCAACTAAATTATGTTCTGAATCACAAAGCACACTTCACAAAAAGTTAAAAGAAAAGAAGTCACAAAAAAGTGTGTTTTTAGACCACAATATTATTAAACTAGGAATTGATAACAGGAAGTAGCTGGAAAATCCCCAAATATAAAGCATTTAAAATAATACACTTTTCAATTACACATGGATCAAAGAACATGTTTCAAGAGTTTTAAAATACTTCAAACTAAATAAGTTAGCCATTCAACATAAGCAATGATTAGGAGGAAATTTATAGCATTAAATTCATACAATAGAAAAAAATCTAAAACCAATAATCTAATCTTAACCTGTTAGGAAATTAAAGAAAGAAAAACATACTAAACCTAAAGCAATTGATAGAAAGGAAATAATAATTCAAAATACAGCATACATTAATAAAATGGAAGGAAAGAAACAATGGAGAAAATCAATGGAAACAAAAGAGTAATTTGAAATGATGAGTACAATTGATTCATCTCTTGCTAGGCTCACAAAGAAAAACCAAGCAAGCTACAGATTATCACATCAGCAAGAGTGATCATCACTGTTGATCCTTCAGGCATCAAATGATAACAAGGGGATACTGTGAACAATGTTACATCCACACATTTGATAAAATGGACCAATTTCTTTGATAATACACATGAAATGGAATAATATCTTAAAGGTACAAACCAAAGTTTATGAAAATAAACAAATTACCTACATTAATTTGTCTGTTAAACTAATAGAATAAATAATTTAAAATATTTCAAAAAATAAAGCACCAAGTCTGGGTAGTTTCACTTGTGAATTCTATTAATCACTTGAAGAACTATGCCAATTCTGCACAGTATCTCCCAGAGGAAAGAAACAGAAGGAATGTGTTCTAAATCATTCTGTGGGACCATACCAAAACCAAAGACAAAAGAAAGGAAAATTAAAGATTAATATCACTCATGAATATAGACAAAAGCATCTGAAAACTGTTAGCAAATCGACACCAGCCATGTATAAAAGGAAGTATATCCCACAAGTACACAGGACTTATTCCAGATATGCACCATTGATTCAATGGCTTCGAATAAAAATAATTTACAAAATAAAATAATAAAGTACATAAACTTATTAGTTGATGTAGAAAATAAATTTAGTAAAATTCAATGCCTGATAAAAACATAGAGCACACTAAAATAGAGAAAACCTTTCTGAACTTGATAAATAACATTTACAGAAAATCTATTGCTACCATATTTAATGGGAAGAAATTGGATGCTTTCCCTTTAAGATCACAAGCAAGGCAAGGATGGCTTTTCTCCCATTTTATTCATTATAGTGCTGAGCACCCTTGCTACTACAATTAGACAAGAAAAGAAGTAAGATGATACGTATTGTAGAGAAAGAATTAAACTGCCTATACACAGATGACATGATTTCTATTTAGAAAATTTTGAGAGTAAAGCGAACTCTTGGAACAAATAATAATAAGAGAGTATGACATGATTAAAATAATATATTTATTTCAAAGAGAGAGAGGGAGAGAGAGAGAGAGAATCAACTTTTTATCTTTTCATGTGATTTTTGTTGCTCTGGCACTTAGTTGTGTCTGTGGTGCTGGGGTTTGAACCCAGGTCCTCACATATGCCAGATAAGTGCGGTCCTGCTGAGCCACCGCTTCAGCCCCCAAAGGATACAATTTTACAGGCAAAAGTTTATTGATTTCCTTTTTTTATTAAAGAGTTGAGTTGTTGTACAATCATAAATGCTTATAAAGTAACAATATGATATGTGTTTGATCCAAATCCAGAGTCACCCCTATATGGCCCACACCCTAGTCTCTCGTGATTCTTCTTAATTTCCCCCATCTCTCTCTCTCTCTCTCTCTCTCTCTATATATATATATATATATATATACACATATATGTATATATGTATGTGTGTATATATATATAATTGTGAATTTTCTCAGAATTAAATGATTAAATGATTGTATAAGTATTATTTGGCTTCTAAGGGGAATAAAACATATGCTATATTAGTTGATTGTCTCCCTTACATCGCTTGCCATCCTCCCCTTCCCTTCATGTTTCCCTCTCCACCCACCCTACATATCTATGGTTCCTCTAGATTATGTGCTGCTATACCTTTGGTGGGTTTTGTATATGAACTTGATTTTCTGTACATAAGCAAGGAACAATTGGAATTTGAAATTTAAAAATATCAGTTAAAATAGTACCTGTAATGAAATTCCTAAATGTTAATCTGTCACTCTTTTTTTTTTTTTAAGAGAGAGACAGTGAGAGAGACAGAGAAAGAGAGAAACAACTTTATTTAGTTTTTCACATGGCCTTAGTTGCTCTAACACTTAGTTGTGTATGTGGTGCTGGGGTTTGAACCCGGGTCCTCGTGCTTGCCAGGCAAGCGCCGAAACCACTGAGCCACCGCTCCAGCCCATAATCTATCACTCTTACCTTAAGACATACATTTATTAATATATTTTGGTATCTACAGGTGAACTCTCAGAAAAATAACTCAAAATAAATATAGAAATATTTCATGTTCATAGATTAGTTGACTCAACCTTGTCAAGATGTCAATTATTTCCAACTGGATTTGTTAACTCAAAATCCTAGAAAACTATTTATGTGGACATGAGACTGGAACATCTTGTAGGGTCAGAAAATAAAATGCTTTAACAAACAAGCAAAAAACTCCAAACCACAAGGCTGGATTCACATTAAAGGGTACAGGAACTTACTGAAAGCTTCCAGTGACCAAAACATAATGATTTCAGCAAAGAATTAATTAATAATTGAGATAACTAAACTTTTAATAAATTATTAATATAATTATATTGTATTATAACCTAAAGTATAAAACAAAGATTTATGAGTACACATTTTTATAAATAAATATTTGCATAAATTAATAAATGGGGATGAGAAATAAGTCTTCCATTTTGAAGAATTCCAAAAAATTATGTTGTAAATGCTCTGCCCTTATGAATAGTGAACAGAACATAATTTTTGAAGTCTATGCTAAGTCTAATGATTTTCTTCCAAATAGAATGGTAGGGAAAAGGAGAAATAAAACAATTAACTTTAATGTGGAGCAATCTGATAAGCACTACCTCAAACCACATGGTCAAGGTTAAAATCAATCTGGTCAGTCAAGCTGCAGTAAGTGCCACAGTATGGTATGAAAAAAACAGTACTTAAGTTCTGTCATCTTCCTCTTAAATCTTATGACTCCCATCTGGTTTTGAGTAGAAACATGCAGATCTCACTGAGGAGTGTTACTTAAGTTCAAAGTCATTAAAAACAAGAAGAGAATGAGAAACTCTCACAACTGAAAGAAACCAAAGAGACATGACTATTAAATGTCATGTTATCCTGAATATGATCCTGAAATAGTAAAAGGGACATTAGGGGGGAATTGAGGATAGCTAGACAAACCATTCCCTTTGTTGATAGTGCAATCAACACTAGTTCATTAATTGTGACTAATGTGCCATATTAACAAGATGTTAATAATGGAAATTAGGTGTGGGGAACATAGGCAATAATTGTCTATATTGTCTTATAGGCAATAAGTCTGTGAATCTAAAACTATTTTAAACCAAAATGTTTATTTAAGATAAACTGAAAAAAATAGGCAATGTCCTTGATACTTGCAAATATTGCTGATAAGCTATTTAACACAGTCTCCTAGATTGGGTAGATTTGCATTCTTTCAAGAAGTGTGTCAAACTTGTTAAAATAGACTTGTATAAACCAAAAAGTTTTTGGACCTTGAAGCTAAGCAGCATTCTTTTTTTTTCTTTTATGTTTTTATTGAGGCGTTCAATTGCTGAACAATCATAAGTGCATATAAAGTAACAGTATGATGTGCATTTGATCCTAATCCAGAGTCACCCCCATATCACCCATACTCTGGTCTCTTGATTCTTCTATATTTCCCCCATAACAGATCTCTCTCTCTCTCTCTCTCTCTCTCTTTCTCTCTCTCTCTCCCCCCTCTCTCTGTGTATGTATATATGTATATTATTGTGAGTTTTCCAGAATTAAATTTTAACTTATTGCATAAGTATTTTCTGACCGGGGTGGGGTGTAAACAGTATGTTACATGTTTGATTGTCTTCCTAGATCTCTCCCCATTCCCTCCCTCTCTGCCACCACCCCACCCTCCCTTTCCTTTCCCCTCCCCAACATATCTATAGTTCCCCCACATTAGGTGTTACAATGCCTTTGATTGGGTCTACTACAAGAGCTTGATTACCTTTCACCCAAGCCTGGGTTTTGCTCTAGCCTCTACAAATAAGGGGAAATATTTGACACTTAAATCTCTGGGTTTGGCTAATTTCGTTCATCAAGATTTCTTCCATTGCCATCCATTTACCTCCAAAGCCATAATATCATTGTTTCTAATAGCTGAATAGAACTACATTGTATATATATATACCACAGCTTTTGATTCCATTCATCCGGTGATGGGCATCTGAGTTGATTCCATAATTTAGCTATTGTAAATTGAACTACTGTGAACATTGTGTGGTATCATGGCAATGTGTTGCTTCGTACTCCTCTGAAAATATCCAGAAGAGGGATAGCTGAGTCATATGATGGCTCCAACCCTAATGTTTTGAGGAATCTCCACAGTGCTTTCCAGAGTGGCTATACTGATCTGCAGTTTCACCAACAGTGTGCTACTGTTCCTAACACCCCACAACCCCTCCAGCATGTGTTTATATTCTTCATCTTTGCCAACCTGACTGGAGTGAGGTGAATTCTGAATGTAGTTTTGACTTGTGCTTCTGTGATTGCTAGTGATTTAGAGCACAATGTATTCATTGACTCGCTTGATTCCTCTGTTGAGAAGTTTCTGTTTAGCTCTCTGGCCCATTTATTGAGTGGATTGTTTGTAATCATGAAATTAAGTTTTTTGAGTTCTCTGGAAATTTTGGGTATTTGTCCTCTGTTGGAGCAATCACAGGCCATGATTCTCTCCCATTCTGTAGGTCCTCTCATGACAGTTTTGACCAACTCCTTGGCTGAGCAAAAACTTTTAAATTTAATAGCATTCTTTCACTTTGGGAGTCTTGTTGAGAAAGTTGTTGCCAACTCCATATGCTGAGGTGTTGCTCCTAATTTTTCTTCTAGCAATGGTATGGTATCTGGTTTAACTCCTAGTTCCTTGATCCATTTTGATTTGATTTTTATGCAAGGTGAGAGATAAGGATCTAATTTCAACTTCCTGCAAGTGTCTGTCCAGTTTGTCCAGCACCGTTTGTTGAATAGGCTGTCTCTCCTCCATGTTATATTTTGACCCCCTTTGTCAAATATCAGATGTTTAAATATTTGTGTATTTCTCTCAGAGTTTTCTATTCTATTCCATTGGTCTTCATGCCTATTTTGATATCAGTACTATGATGTTTTTGTTACTACAGCTCTATAATATAGTTTTAGATGTGGTATTGCAAAACTACCTGTTTTTTTTTCTTGCTTAGTAAAGTTTTGGCTATTCTGGGTTTCTTGTTGTTCCAAGTGAATTTGAGAATTACTTTTTCTACATCTGTAAAGAATGACATTGGTAACTTAATAGGAATTGCATTCACTCTGTATAGAGCTTTTGGCAGAATGGCCATTTTAGTTATATTAATTCTGTAAGCAGCATTCTTAAGTTGCACTTTTGCAAAATAATCAAGTCATATTCACCACAATTAATTTTATGATTATTACTCATAATGTTTTGTCTAGAGTTGATAATCTCTATGTAAAATAAATATAGTAGAATGGCAAAAACAATACAGATAACCAAATATTTACAGGATAATAGCAGATGACAAATGATAAAGTTGATAAAAGGAAACAACAAAAAGTAAGAATTAAATTAATTATAAATTTTCTCATTTCTAAATATTAGAACAGTAGCAAAAACCTCCAAGTTTGTCTTAGGAGAGTGAGACAATTCATAGATATGGCATTTGTTTGATATAATAAAGCTATCCCAAAATTATAGCATTTTCCTACATGACACAGGAGACTTATAAACCATGTTTACAAAAACACATAGATTCAAAGAAAGATTGTCAGTGTCTGGGAATGTGGCTCCGTGTAGAGTGCTTGCCTAGCATGCATGAGTTCCTGGGTTCAATCTCCAGTATTAAAAAGAAATATTAAAGATCAAAGATTGCCTTGATAATGTGACTCCTTCTTTTCTAATTCCTAAGTTCATTAATCACATTTACTCTTCCACTCATTTATTTTATCTCTTTCATGTTTCCTGTGTGCCAGGATTTACATTATGAGCATCATATATATCATCTCATCTAAAAATCATATTAAAATTAACCATCTATAAGGTAACTATTTGATTAACCAATATGTAGTAGAGTTGGCATTTGAGCTTGGACAGTCTGGCTCCACAGACAGTATTTTTCTTTATTACACTGTTTCTATTACAAAGATATTTGTATAATGAGTATAATATGATTATGAATTAGCTCTTTACAAATTTAGCATTTTGACAAATGACTGATGTGCTATACTAACAAAAGTTTTGTCTGATAATTATACATGTTTATACAGGTTGAATAGTTTTTATCTGAAATCCTTGGGATCAGAAGTGTTTGGACTTTTCAATCGTGTAATATTTGCATGCACATATAATGAGATATCTTGGATATGAGACCCAAGTCTAATCACAAAATGCATTTGCTTCACACACATAGCCAAGGTAATTTTGTACATTCTAGTTTGCCTGCATTTTGAGGGAATCTGTCACATAAGGTAAAATTTCCCACATGTGACATCATGGGAGTGCTCAAATTTTTACATGTTGGATATTTGCATTAAGGGTGCTCAACCTTCAGCATCTTCTATTTGTATTATCCAATATTTAGCCAAGTTTTTGAATAATAGTTCTGATAGTACTTTGAATTTCATGGAAAATGCCTTTTATGAATGTCAAGAATTCAATAAATCTGAGAGTGCTTTTGCTCCTCAAATGCACTGATCTGTTTCCAACAATAAAAATGGTCTAAGGATCTCATAATAAACAAAAAACACTTCTGCATAATTTGTGTTTTATGAAATAAAATCTATATTTTTATATTTCATATCCACATCTCTGTACTTAGAAAGGATCAAATTTCCATAAGCAGTTGACCTAGAAAGGAAGTATTTGATAAAACCTTGACACGGAGTACTTGACTTTTCCGAAACTGAGCCTTTGAATCCTGTCTACGTTCACTTGTAATTCTATTGAAATGCTAATAAAGTAGAGAGAGATTGCCTACTTGTTAACGTTCACCATTCAACTCTCATGGAGCAAGCATACCTATCATATGATTGTGTAGAAATTCTTATGATAGAGAGCTCCTAATTTTCCAATTCACTCTGCTACCTGGTGATAAGCAAGAGCCAGGTTTGCTAGCATGGCAAGATGAGGTAGGAGTGAATGAGGAGGGTGCAGACAGGAGCACTGTATTCCTGACCGTAGAGCCGTCCAGGCTCGGCTGTCCCATCCTCTGCCTCCTACAGATGTTCTTCCCACTCTGTTTTCTACTGCCTGGCATTCCTGTTGTTTTTCAGCTCAGCAGTTGCTTCCATCTCCTGAGCTCTGGACTCAGTTTCCACCTTACTAACCTGAATAACTGACTATTAAATAAAGAGTTATGGCTCAGTATTTTGTATTCTCTGCTATTTCTCCAGAAATAATTTAGTATGTTAGATCCTCCAGGGGATGAATAGAAACTCCCAGTTCCTGACCTTTTGTTCTGTGCCATGTGGTAGGGGAAAAGCCTGTAAAATCTTCATGCTTTGATCTCTTTTACCTTGGTCAAATCTTTTTGATTATATAGCCACATTGCTCAAAATGATGCAATTTAGCACTTATTGGAAATGATTGCTTGGTAGAAGTCGGCCTCCCTTTACTAAGCTATATACCTAACAGAACCTTGTTCTTTTTAAATCCATGAGCCTGCTACATTGCCTAGCACACAATAACATCTAAATGTGTATTTCTCCAATGAATAAAATTTTAAAAGGATGGGAAGAAGGGACAGAAGTGGAAAGGAAAGGTGGAGAATGGTGTGAGAAGGCTTTAATAATGCAAGAGGGCCAGGAAAGAGTTTGTGCTTTATTGTTTATTTCATCCACTCATTCCAAGGGGCCAATAAATACTTTCAAGCAAAGGTAATATGTTATTTAGGAAGCAGTGTAAAGGATACATTGTAGGCAGGAAAGAAAACAAACAGCAAGTGATAGCCTAGAAATTAGTGATGGAAGCAAATCCAAGACCGAAAGCAAACGCCAAGGGGCAGATATTTAGGGGGTTAAGGCACTAAGACTTGAATATGGAACTTTCATGTACATGCTACATCCAATACAAGCAACTGGCTTCAGGATCATTTGTCATTTTGTGACTGACAGGATATACGCATCAAAAAAATAAAGTTACTGGGATGTAAATTTGCTTTACATGTCTAGTAACAAACTACAACAGATTCACATTTTTAGAGTTTAAATAAGAGCTTGATATTCTGGGCTGGAGCGGTGGCTCAGTGGTTACGGCACTTGCCCTGCATGCGGGAGTACATGGGTTCAAACCCCAGCACCCATGTACACAACTAAGTGTCAGAGCAACGAAAGCCATGTGAAAAACTCAATAAAAATTGATTCCCCCCCCACTGTCCTTCTCTCTTTAAGAAAAACAGAGTTTGATATTCTAAAAAGCATCATTGTGCTGGCAGATGCAATACCATGGGACATCTTCGTAGCAGGTCATGCAGAGAACTGCAAAGGCTAGCTTTTGCCAAAGGAATACAGGCAGAAGTTGCTTAACCCAGGAGAAAAGCTGGCTGATTTCAAAATCTCAAGGGTGCCTTGTGACAGGTGTTTTGAGTATAGTGACTATTCTGTGACCCCAGCTATCTTCACCTCTGCGATGTGATAGAAAATAAGTTCTATCTTGAGCTTCACAGGAGGAAACTGCTGGTTTTAGAGAACTACTTGTAATTTTATTTTTTAGAAAGAGAAATGTAAATCAGAATTGAATACTAGCACGTTTTAGGGAAACTATTCTTTTTTCTAAGGTCATAATACTGAAAAGTAAAATAATAATTCTAAAACCAAATTGAGTACTATATTTTAAAAGACTGCTTTGAGAATTTATGTTCACCTGGGGGACTTGATATTTACATCTTTTTTTTTTTTTTGCATGAGCAATCTTAAATACCAACTATATAGAAAAAGAAATGAAATATAATAAATA
>PVKS010007301.1:0-19811 GCA_004027875.1 Aplodontia rufa | reverse complement strand
AATTTGATTTGCAGAAATGTGTAATAATATATACAGGATGAAATTTATTGTGTATATATAAAAATAACAGTCTATATGTATTTGTAATTCACTAACTGTATTATAATTTGTATTATATTTTAATTTCACTCATTGAAGAGGAATGACTCTAAGTAGGTTTTCAGGGTTTTTACATTTATTATTTACATTCTTGTTGACAGGATATTCATATTCAACCTGACCTCTTGTTTTGGTCAGATCCCATTTTAAATTTTCCAGGCAAACCTCAAATTCAATTACATTGTGACGAAAACTGTACCATCACCTTATGCTTGGTGTAATATTGTTTTGTTCTCACTGTAAAATAGTCATTATGGGCAAGCCATCATTATCTTCCTCACACATAGTCCTTTGTAGTTATAGCTTAATATTTGAAATCTGAACATTAATTCTATAATAACATGTCAAACTGAATAGCAAATTATTTCATCATCATCTTGTAAACATTAGGTAGTGATTTTATCAAAATCTTGATAAAAATAAAATGCTTTCAACCACAATGTGTCAAGGACTATACTGATGGTGTTCAAATAAACCCATATAACAACTATTACATGTAGAAAATTGTACTGGGAGCTCAGAAAAAGCCCAGAAAATCTGAAATGGACTCTTTTTTTTTTCTTTTCTTTTTTTAAGAGAGAAGGATAGTGGGAGAGAGAGAGAGACAGAGAGAATCGATTTTTATTGAGTTTTTCACATGGCCTTCATTGCTCTGACACTTAGTTGTGTACATGGTGCTGGGGTTTGAACCCGTGTACTTGCGCATGCTGGGCAAGCTCCGTAACGGCCACACCACCACTCTAGCCCCTGAGATGGACTCTTAAAGAGAGGGAAAGTTCCATTTAGGGAAAAGCCACCAAGACAATCCAATAGAGCTTAATTCATGTATACTTATACTACTTTTTATGGTCACTATGGCAGATTATTATAGCTTCCAAAAATTGTCATAGAAGTATTATCTATGCCAATGCTCCTCCTTAATTTTGCCCTTCCTTTATCAGGAGTTGGAGGCTATTTCCCTTTTTGAATTTGGAGGGGTTTTACTGTTTCCTTGAGAAGGAAGATGTGCCAAAACCAGTGCTGAAGGTATCTGAGACCAGGTCATACTAGGTCACATGATTTCCATTCAGTGGCTATTGACCTTGACCCCACCCACAATGTCATGAAGAAGACAGTGGAGTTGTTGCTGGGACTAACCCCACCATGTGGTTCAGAAGCTTTTGGAGCTTTTTGAAATTTGTAGGAGGATTTTTGAGATGTTTACCAGTGCAAACTGTAAATGCTTTAGATTATTTTAAGCAGAATTTAGTGGGTGATTCTGGTGTTAGCTGAGAAGACCAGAATGCTGATAGAACGGGGCGCAGCAAAGACAGGGCTCAGAATGTTCAGAGGAACAGGAGATTTCCATTGGAATTTGGACTAGAGGGCATTTGTATTGTGTTCTGGCTAAGGAGTTTTCTACATTTTGCTTGTGTCCTGACTTCTTCTGTGAAGCTGACTTTATGGATGGTGCACTTCTTAATCTGACTGAAGAAAATTCTAGCTAGCATAATACTCAGGCAGTGGCTTTTAATCAAGCTTATGGTGATATTCAGAAAGAGAAAGCAGAGTAGAAAGATTTAAAATACTTGGACCTGAAAGGTGGGAGAAAAATTGGGGCTAAAGAAGTGATTGTTAAAGACATTATTGCCACTAAAGAAACGCTTAAGGCTTCACCTAGGGACCAGAAGAAAGATGGCTTGAGGGCTTCTCAGGAACTGGCAAGACCACATTCATCTCAGGTTGAGGGAGCAAAAATTCCTTTGAGAAGAGACAGCGAGGCACTGTTTGTGCATGGGTGTGGAGGGCGGCGAGAAAGGTTTTCCAATGTGCTCAGACATCCAGGCACTGGGTTGCTGCAGGTTTGGTCCCTGGCGGTTTGGCTGCTGCTCAAGATTGCAACAGAGACGAGCACATGATGCTGGTTCTCCAGGATTGCAGGATTCTGAAGTTAAAGGGTCAAGGAGGTTTCCACCAAGATTTCAAAGGAAGGTGTGTGAGGCCAGGCAAAGTACCCCAGGGTCGGAGAGCCTACAGGCAGGCTCTGAGAGGGTGATGCTTAGGGATATGAGGAGGAAGCCAAAACTGTGCGGAGACCCCCAGGATTAAGAAATGCCAGTACCATGGAATGTCTGCTCACAAAAGCTGCAGGAATGGATGAGAGTCAAGCCAATATGGAGGTCACGTGGAGGACAATGGGGAAAGCCATGGGGGTGGAGCTGCATGAGTCCTTTGGATAGAACATCATGATGCCATGTGCTCCAGTTGATGGACTTGGAGCTACAGGAATTACTTGTCCAGGTGTCTTTTAGTCCTGCTTTGATCCCATCCCTTCTTTCTATGCCCCTATTGTTCAGAATGGAAATATCTACTATGTACCTTTATATATTGGACATAAGTAACTTGATTTTTTACAGGAGCTCACAGTGCAAGTTTGCCTTGAGTTTCATTGGAGACTTTGGACTTGAACTCTGGGCAATCTTGGAAGTGTTGAAACAATGGGGACTCTTAAAAATGGACTAAATGTACTTTGCATTGTTGAGACTATCATGATCTTTGGGGGCTCAGGGATGTAGTGTTATGGTTTGAATGTGAGGTATCCCCCAAAAGCTCATGAATGACAATGTGGGAAGGCTGAGATGAAATGATTGGGTTATAAAACCCATAACCCAATCAGTGAGTTAATCTTCTGATAGGGATTAACTGGTAACTGTAGGCTGGTGGGGTGCTGCTGGAGGAGGTGGGTCATTGGGGGCTGCCTTTGGGATATATATCTTGGATCTGGAGTGGAGTCTCTCTCTACTTCCTGGAACTGTGCTTTCACCCACTTCCCTCTTCCATACTCTTCCCCATGATGCTTAGCCTCACCCCAAGCCCCAAGAAATGGAGCCAGCCATTTATGGACTAAGACCTCTGAAACTGTGATCACCTAAATAAACTTTTCCTCTTAAAATTGCTTTCGTAAGGTCCTTTAGTCATAGCAACAAAAGAGCTGACTAAAATAGAAGTATTGTCCATTCCAACTGCTGTTTCTGAACCTTGCCATTCCTCCATTTGGAGGTGGAGGCTTTTCCCCGCTTGAAGTTGGACAGGGTTTGAGGCTACCTTGAGAAGGAGAATGTGTCCAAATCAGTGCTGAAGAAATGTGAGACTCTTGCTGGGTCACATGATTTCCATTCTGTTTGCCACAGTCTTAGGATGTTGTCCCTTGGCCCCACTCACAATGTCATGAAGAAGACCAGGACACATCTCTTTTGCTTCCTTAAACTTTGGGTCAGAGTCCTGTTGAACTCTGCACATAGGGAAATCATTTAAGGAGCATTCATTTAAATCTGGTGATCCTCCCCCTTCAAGGATAAGAGTAACTAAGGCATGATCAAGGATGATAATCAACAGATCATCAACCGCCAGCTCTTAACACATCCTGTTCTAGGCCACCAGGGTAGCACCTATAAGTCCCCAGTCATTGCTCTAAACTTAAAGCAACACTCATTGTTCCAACTAAGTCCATCTTGCCTTTCTAACTTGTTACTTCTGAGTCATTTTCTCTTGTAGTCAGGTTTTATGGATGAACACCTTGAAGAGCAGCAACTTTCTTATCACGACAAGTCCCCTCCCCCATGGCCAACCTGGGATAATGATTAATCAGATCAGTTTGAGCAAGACTGCTTATTTCTTGCCCCACTCTTTTGTTTCTTCCCCTATGTATTCCCAAAGCTTTTGCTAGCTTCCAGGAGGCAGGACTTAGGTCTCTAGACCCCCTGCTTCCCAGTATAACCACAATAAATAAGTAAATTACTTTCTTTTTTTTAAAGCATACTTTTTTTTTTTTTATAGAGAGGGACAGTGAGAGATAGAGAAAGAGAGAAACAACTTTATTTAGTTTTTCACATGGCCTTAGTTGCTCCAACACTTAGTGCTGGGGTTTGAACCTGGGTCCTCGTGCTTGCCAGGCAAGTGCTGAAACCGCTGAGCCACCGCTCCAGCCCAGTAAATTACTTTCTTAATCACTATTATATTTTCTGTTTAGTTTTTGGGACAAGTGGCTGGACCTGGTCTGTTGGGGTCCTGCAATAGTCAGTCCCTCCCTCTGGCCCAGCACTCAGGTAACAGCTTCATAAAAATGATTCTTTGTTACCAAGGTGATGTACTATTTTATACTTCTCCCCACATTATCAAGGATGTTGTAAGAGTTATGATTTTAAATATGAAATAAATGTTGTAGTTATATGAAGAAATAGATTCATACTCAGATTATAGCTCATATTGCAAACTCTGGGAAGATATGATTCAACTACTAATATGCTTAAAACATGATAGATTTTTATACTCTGAACAATAGCTTGTAATAATGGACCCAGTAATATGTGGAGGAAATTATTTCTCACTATGTACAAATATGTTTTGTCTTTGTTTTTCTTGCTTTCTCAGAAGAATGGCCATTTCAATAAGTACTATTTACTAAAAGCAAAAGTCCCTATTACTTTCTATGGATTCATGGTCTTAGTGTTAAAATGGAACAAAGAAATTCCTTTGAAGCACATTTTTATTGAGACCCAAGTTTTATGATCAGAAATTTTTTCTTAGTAAAATTCTTTTGGAATAGTAAGATGAAAATAACAGAGCCATCAAGATTTTTAGCTATGTCAGATTAGTGCATTTTCATTACACGTATAACCTTGTGAAGCAATTAGGAAATGTACTAAAAGATGCATGGAGATGCAACTGAATTTCATCAAGTTCAAGGACTAACAACAGAATCGTTGCCAGGTATAAACAATGAATTTGGATACATGTCTGTAATTTTAAAAATCCTATCAGCTGTTGTAGGACCATTTGACATATTTCAGGTGTAATTATCCCCTAGACTTACATTGATGAAGTTATGATTCCAATAAAATGAAACAATGATTATCTCTGCTGATAGCAGGAAAAACCTTGGACTAAAAATAAAAGTTGCTTCTAAGTACTTCACTAAATATGTAGCAGGTGTTTACCTTGAAGAGCTTTAATCTCCTTAAAAAATTCTCTTTATTCAGTAAACTGACTGTATCTTGGATAAGATTCACCTTCGTTAAGATGTGGAGGAGAAAAGAGAAAATGTTAGAAGACAACCATTCCCGAATTACATTTATTTCATGAGAATTTCCTAGTTTATAAAATGGTTTTTCACTTTTTTCCTGCATCTGTATATTGAAAGATGCATAGAAGGAATGTCAAAACAAAATCATCAGACTAATGTAGGCAAAAGGGAAACCTTGCAATTCCGTTTGTCTGCTTGTGACTCTGACTGGTTTCAAGTAATATCCAGTGAAATTGTAAACATTAGTTTCTCAATCCATGTGTGGCATAAGGTATAAACATAAAGGCCATGCTGAGAGGAAGAGAGGCGGGGAGAGAGAGAGGAAAGTCCCTGAAGAGCAACTGCAGGAAACACATTCTGAAAGCTTACCTTGTTCTAAAGCTGTCATGTAGGACAAAACATTTAAGGCAAAATTTTCAGGGAGATAAAAATACAATTTTCTGGTCTGTCAGAAATGCATGAGTAACATTTTCATTTCATGTTGTTAGACAAAAAGTACATAATGAAAATCTCCACATTAATAACACTTATCAGAAGGTTTGATACTGAGAGAGACATCTACTACTTATTTATTTATCTTTCTTCTTCATTTTCTATCTACCCATTTATTTATCTATCAGCCATCTGTCTACTCTCTGAATATTTCAAACATACATTTGAGGTGTCTTGAAATAAGGATCCTTCAAATAATTCATGCACAATAAGAGGTCAAATGATAGAAAACGGAGGGAGCGAATCATATCAAAAAGCAGCCTGGGGACTGGAGCTCAGTGGTTACAGTGCTTGCGTGTCATGCATGCGTATGCAAGTTCAAACCCCAGCACCACGTATGCAACGAAGTCTCTCAGCAACGAAAGCCACATGAAAAACTAAGTAAAATTGATTCTCTCTCTGTCTTTTCTCACTGTCCCTCTCTCTTAAAAAAAAAGAAAAACAAGAAGCAGCAACCTGATGAAGAAAACCTATACTAATAGCAGCTATGAAGTCTATTGAAAGTATTTTTGAGCACTGTTCTTTAAGAAGTGAACTACCAAGGAAAAAAAAAGGAAGGAAAGTAAAGAACTTAGTATCATTTGCATCATTTATTCAGGTAATTTCCCAGAAAATATTTCTCCATGTGTATTCACCTACTCCTGGGTATCTTTCCAGGGGACTTAGAATCAGCACATTATAGTGACACAGCAATATCTATGTTCATAGCAGCACAATTTACTATTGCTAGGCTATGGAAACAACCCAGATGTCCCTCACTGAATGAATGGATCAAAAAACTGTGGTACATTTACACCATGGAATTTTACACAGCAATTAGAAACAATGATATTGCAGCCTTTGAAGGTAAATGGATGGCTATGGAAGAGATCATGATGAGTAAAATCAGCTTAACCCAGAGAACTAAGGGTCGGGTCGATTGTCTCCACTCATCTGTGGAGGTTGGGGCTAGACCCTGGGCAGTGAGAAAGTTGGTCTATTATCATGTGTTAAATCCAGATAAGATATGTTTTACAACCTAATACTTTTTTTAGAGATATTGTGGGAAGGGGAAGGGCAGGATAAGGGAGGGTAATGGGGGGGCACTCCTGGGGGTAATTGCAATATCCAGAATATACACACATTTTATATTATTTTGTTAAACACTTGTATGGTTGTTCAAAAATGTGTTTATTTCTATTTCTGTTATCTATGAAGGAGTTTGAATTATACATTGGAAATATTTTTGTCAAAACGATTATAATAAAAAGTGTAAAGAACAAGATTAACTTTCTATCAAGAGTGTATTAGTAAAAAAAAAGATTGTTGTAGTCAGTTTTCTACCACTGTGATACAGTACATGAGAAAATCCACTTAAGGGAGTAAAGATTTACTTTTGCCTCATGGCTTCAAAAGTTTTGATTCATAGTCACTTGGCCCCATCCCTGTGGGCTTTTGATGTGGCAGAACAATATGGTTGGGTGGGCATTTTGGAGCAAAACTGTCCACCTTATGAGAGCTGGGAAGCAGAGACGTAGACCAGGAATGAGCTGGGGACGAAATACCTCCTTCCAGAGGACAACCCCTGTGACCTTCTTTTCCCTACTAAGTTCCAGCTCCTCCAGTTTCTTTCACATCCCAATAGTCTGTTCAACTACAAACCCTTCAATGGAGCAATCCATCAATGAGATCAGAGCACTCAAGATCCAATCACTGCCCAACAGCCCCACCCACAAATATTGTTGATTGGGGATCAAGCTTTCAACACATGAATTTTGGGGAGACATTTCAGATCCAAACCATAAAAAAGGGTAACTTAAATTCATAAATTATTCATAAATTCACCAAGTGATTACATATCAGTGGATGAATAATGATTCTTTCTCTAAATTTCCTAGTGACAAGTACATATTTCCAAGAAAAACCTATTTTCAAATTCTAACATAATATCACTCAAAAATAGACAATGTATTAGGATCACAAATTGAAACAAAATTTCACAACTTTAATCAGCACCTAAGGGAAGGTGAACCTCTATACCTGCAGGACTGAAAGTCTGAAATAAATTTTCCTCTAACTTTGAAATGCATGTATTTCTTGAGTCTTTAATTTTCTTGTGCTAGAAACTAAGGTGAGTAGATAAAACTTATGTCATGCACTGATTGCAAAATCACTTTTTCTAAAAATTAACTTAGAAGCAAATATAGAAACACTAAGGCTATTTTAAGTGCTGTATGTTTAAAGAAAAATAATACCCAGATTTTGTTACATAAATTGAAGATGACTAACTAAAAATGTCTGAGCTTTTTTTTCTTAATATTGAATCTTTGTGATACTGCTAAGAATCTATTTAGGTCTACAGGAGATAATTCAAAATTGGGGTTAGTATTTTAGGTGTCCTGTCTTCTGCAGAATATTCAAACAAGATTAATAGATCAAGAATTAGTTCAGAATGATTTTGAGTTTCCTAGCTTCAGGATAATCTTAGGAGGTGTTTTAGTCAGCTTCTTTGCTTCTGTGACCCAAGGACCTGACAAGACCAAATTATAGGAGGAAAAGATTCGTTCAGGGGCTCACAGTGTCAGAGATCCCAGTCCATGCAAGACTAACTCCTTTCTGGGGGGCTTGAGGTGAGGTTGAACAGCAGGGAGTTCAAGGCATCACACTGGGAAGCAGAGTAGAGAGCGAAACTCCATACTCCATGCCAGATGCAGAACATATACCCCAAAGGCACACCCCTAGAGACCCACCTTCTCCAGCCACACCCTACCAGCCTAAGGTTGCCAGTTCATCCCTGCAAGAGGATTAACTCACTGATCGGGCTAAGCCTTTTAATAATCCAATCATTTCATTTCAGCCTTCCTGAATTGTCACACATGAACTTTTGGGGAAACTTCAAAACATTCAAACCTTCAAACTATAACTCGAACTCCTGGCCCCTAAAAGCTCATCAATCTAACAATGCAAAGCATATTAGTCCATTTTCAAGAATCCCCATAGTCTCAACAGTTCCAAGATTGCTGAAAAGTCCAAGTTCAAAGTCTCCTGTGAGACTCAAGGCAAACTCTAAACATGAACCTCTGTAAAAAAAACAAATCAAGCTACATATATCCAATATGTAAAGGCACATAACAAATATTTCCACTCACACAAATAGGGGCACACGAGGAAGAGATGGGACCAAAACGAGTCCAAAATCCAGCGGGCAAACAAGTCCTGTAGTTCCATGTCCAGCATCTGGAGCACCGGGCATCATCTTGTTTTCTGCAAAAGTCTCCTATGGCTCCGCCCTATGTCCTCGATGGTGCAGTCCTTGTGGGCTCTCTGTTCTCTGTCTGTGTTCAATTCCTGCAGCTTTCCACAGCACTGGCATTTCTTAATCTAGGGGGTCTCCACTGCAGCTTCGGCTTCCTGCCTACATCTCCACACATCCCCCTCTCAGGAGCTGCCTGCAGGGACTCCAACCCTGGGGCATTTGCTTTGCCTCCCAGGGCTTCCTCTGAAATCTTGGTGGAAGCCTCCACAACCCCTGACTCCAGCATCCTGCAATCCTGCAGAACCAACACCACGTGATTGCCCCCAAGGTCTGCAGCCAAGCCTCCCGGAACCCTGGCTGCAGCAGCTTCTGAGAACACTGAAAACTTTCCCTAGGCCCCACCGTACAATCAGGGTGCCCCATTTGTCTCTTCTTAAAGGAATTTTTACTCCTTTGAGCTTGAGATAGTGCGGTCTGTCTTGCCAATTTCTGAGATGCGCTCCAGCCACCTTTTTTTATTGTGTCTAGGCAAAGTGTTTACTTCTTTCATGGATGGCAGTGATGTCTTTAACAACAGCCACCTCCCTGGCTCCAGTTTTACTCCCACCCTGAAGTCTAGTTTTTCAAATCTTTCTTCTCTGCTTTCTGGTCTTGAATATCACCATAAACTTGGCTAAAAGTCACCAGCAATACCAATGCCACTGCCTGAATATAAGGCTGCCTATAAATTTCTTCTGCCAGATTAAGAAGTACTTTACCTTTAAAATCAGGCTCAGAGAAAATCTCCAGACATGGACAAAATGTACACAGCTTCTTAGCCAGGACATAACAGGAATGATCTCTACTCCAATTTCTAATAGAGCCCTCCTTCTCCTCTGAAACCTCTTGAGCCCTGTCTTAGCACAGTCCCATCAGCAAAACATACCTCACACATGAAGAGATGTTGTAAATAGGCAGTTTAATAGACTGATCATGAGAGAACACACTGTGAATACTCTCTTCAGTCTTTTTTTTTTATTTTTTATTTTTCAGGGCTGAGAACCGAAATCAGGGCCTTGCACCTGCTAGGCAAGCACCGAGCTAAATCCCCAACCCTCTTTCTTCAGTCTTAAACGTGCTGATTAGGGTTTCAGTATTCAGTGAAAATGTGTCTTCAAAGCCTATCCTTTTATATGGTTAAAGGTAAGGTTTTGTGTGGTGTTTTAAAGCTATGCTTTAATAGCAGTGGAGAGAATGACAGGACTGCCCTTATGAAGGTGAGAAATTTTCATCAAATAACTGGAAAACAGCGGGTATGAGTGACTAAGAGATTATGAGACCTGACCAGAGGAATCCCTTAGTGTCTCAGACCTAAACCAGCGAGTTCTACGGAGATGGTTAGGAGAAAGCCTGGGTGGAAACAGGACCTCAAGAAGCTGTGGATTGGGCATGAGTCTGCACCCCTCACCCTGCCTTCGGGACCCAGGAGACAGCACTCCTTAAATACTTCTCCTGTTCCTGTCACTGTTCACATCTTGTGCTGGTCCCCGCACACACACACACACACACACACACACCACTCACTAACGAAATCAAATGAACAGTGTGGTAGGAGTTATAATGGCCAAGTCAGATGGCCTGTCCTAGGAAATAACTCCTTGTGTTCAAACATTTAGCCCCCCTCTCCCTACAGCAACTTTCGGGTCCTCCACATGCAGCCACAAGTCATGTGTGCCAGGTAGCAGTCTCCCCAAGGGAGTAGAGTTCCCTGCCTGCTGCTCAGTGGCCTCTTACATATCGCTGAGCAAGCAATCAGGGCTCACCAGTCAATGGAGAAAAGAGCCAGAATAAGTCCACCCAGAGAAGCAGCTTTCTGGAAACAGAGGTCACTAATATCAGACGTTCAGTATCTTCAGAAAACTCGAGAAATCTATCTCAGTCTTATAAAAACAATAAGGTAGTATGAAAAACTGAGATTTGGGTAATGCACAGTAACTCTTAGGCAACAGAAATATGCTGAAATAAATAATTCAGATATTTGGAAGTTAATATTTTGGCAATCACTCTGAACACAACTAATGGGGATCCGGATGAGATCTTAAAGCAATAATCCAAAAGTTCCATTTTATGCTAATTGGAGTTCCAAAAAAATAAAGAAAAAGGCCATCAAATAATTAATACAGATTTTTCTGGGAATGTAAGGGATACTAGCTTTGAAATTGAAATGTGCTGCTGAGTACAGAGCCATATGAATAGAAGTGGTGGTACACATGCAGATACATCGTTATATTATTCCAGAACTCTGACAGTAAAAAGAAGTTTCTAAAGAATAAAATCGCACTATCTGCCCTCCTTACAGGAAGTAAGGACCCTGATATAGAAAACTGAAGAATTTGAGGATATAATAAAGTTCAGAGTTTAATAAGCTAAGAGTAGTGATTAGGTATACCAATAAAGAAAAAAAAAAGAAGCAGTCAATTGGTCTTAGTCTAAACAGGAAGCTGGGTCTTAAAATAGAATATGGAATAATAATTGAATGGCTGCTATGTAATAGAATGCATAATAAGCAGACATTATGAATATAATATTGAAGCCATATTTCTTATTTTCCTTAAACATATAAGAGGAAATCATACAAAAAGGGAAAGAAATGAATAAATAAAATGAACTAAGAGAACTATTTTTTGAAAGAGAATGATATACATTAAAAGCATAATGAAACTGCCATGATTTATACGAAAGATTGTGGAGTATATAATGCTGGAAAGGAGCAATTGGATTTTAGTTTATTGCTTGCTTATTTATATATGAAGTATTTATCTATGCTACTATGGTTTGTAGGTTATGTGACCCCTAAAATTTCATCTATTGAAAGTTTGGGCCCCATGGTGGTTGTTGAATGCAGTGATTGCAGCCTAAAAGAGGTAGGGCTAACTCTGGAAAACAGTGTGGAGGCTCCTCAAAAAACCACGGTTGGAACTACCTTATGACCCAGCTATCCCACTCCTGGATATTTTCCCAAAAGAGCGAGAGTCAGCATACTACAGAGACATAGCTACATCAATGTTTATAGCAGCTCAATTTACAATCGCTAAACTATGGAACCAACCCAGAAGGCCCTTGCTGGATGAGTGGGCTAAAACACTGTTATATATTACTATTATATATTACTATATTTACTATTAGGACAATATCATGACATTTGGAGTCAAATGGATGGAGATGGAAAAAATTATGCTGAGTGAAACATCCTAAATCAAGAGACTTAATGGCCAAATGTTTTCTCTCATATGCAGAAGCTTGAGTAAAATCTAAGACAGATTGAAAGTTAGCTAAGATAAAAAATAAACTCAACATAGGTGAATTTTCACATAAGCAGGGGGAACCATAACTGTAAAGCTGGGAGAAGAAGGAAGGGAGGCAGGGAAGGGAGATAGGGGTTGGGGGGTTATTAACGCAGCTGGAGGGAGGGATTGGGGGGTTATCAATGCAGCTTGCAACCCTCAACTCCCATGAGAAACCCATCTATACACAAGTGGGCAGAGAGGATCAGAAAATTCAAAAATTAATACACATGTATATGCTTACTTCTGTCTATAACATAGGGGTAATGGAGAGGAGACATGGGAACAGGGAGTGGGTGAAGGGGGAGACCCTGGACTAGAATTGGCCTTAACTTACTTTGTCCATATCCATCTATGTATGAATATGTAACAAGGATTCCCTCCAATATGTAAGACTATGTCCAAAGAATAAAAAAAAAATAAAAAAAGAGGTGGGGCTAGAGACATGTCTTTAGGTCAATTAGGGGTGTGTTCTCAGGAGGAATTCTGGAACTTTAATTATTTTCTGGCTTCCTGCCTCTTCTTTGCTCTCACATACTACCACCATGGCTTGATACAGCCAAGAGGGCCCTCACCAGAGCTTAGCTAAAGTCAGCACCAACTCCTTAAACTTTTTAAACAGTGAGCTCAGTAAACCTCTTTTCTTTGTAAAATTAAATTATCTTATGGATTTCATGATAGTAAGCAAAGCTGACTAGTACGTATATCATTATAAAATGAATATCATGTTTATAATATTTCAAGTCGACCTACAGAAAAAGCACAAAAAGCTATTTTTAAAAGTCTGTTAAATAAATGGCATGTGAGGCTATAAATTCTGTGCTACATCTTACATGTTATGACTAGAGGAAGGTGTTTTTATTTAACCTTTTGCAGAATGTCAGGCATTTCCTCATTTGACACAAAGATTACACATGATTTCCCATGTGGGATACCAATGTATTTGCCTTAATATCCCTCAGTAAACTCAAATAGCTCAGGTTATGGATCTACTTTGTCATGTAATACCCAAGTTATGCAGCACACATACAATCATACACACTCATGTATGCTCTTGAAAGTAGTTTTCAAAATTAATCTTTACATTGCCTGAAATGTTTAATATAGTACCTTGCACAAATAAGCATTTTATCTGTATTTATTACATTCAAATTTTACATAATGAGTTTTACATAGTGAGTTACAAAAACTCCAGATAACAGAGAATTTTCCAGGATATTTACTTAGTCTGGATCTATAGAATGAGCTTTGTCCAAATAAGCTGGGTAAGAATGTTTTTTTTTTTTCTTAAGAAGAATTAAGTACCCTATCCTTGGAAATGTGACTTCATTATAAATAAATCGAGCTGCCATTTATTCTTATTCTTTCTGCTGACTAGAAGAAGAAGAAACAATAAAATGATGACAGTCTGAGGATCAATACAGGGCCACTCGCAGCAACATTGACAATCATGCACTGAACTGTGAAGTTTAAGTATATTTTGTAATTTGATGTTGTTTTCCAAACAACTCTTATTTACTAGCTGAATTCCTATCAAAAGTCATTTTATAATCACTATACGATGAAAAATATAATTTTAAAAATAAGGATTTAACATTCTAATTAGTATTAAATTAATATTTTGCCAATTTCAAATGTTAAGCCTGAATTATTTTTTATTGAAAAATTTATTTGTTGAACAATCATACAAGTTTTTAACAAAATAATATAAAATGTATATAGATTCTGAAGATTAGATTTAACCCCGAGTGCCCCCCACAATTACCCACTCTTACCCCTCCCTTCCCCTTCCCACAATATCTCTAGAAATGTATTAGTTTGTGTAACATTACACCTTATCTGGATTTAACACATGATAATAGACCTCCTTTCTCAGTGGCCAGGGTCTAGTTTCAGCCTCCACAGATGAATGAAGACATTCAACCCTTGGTTCTCTGGGTTATGCTTATTTTACTCAGCATAATTTCTTCCATAGCCATCCATTTACCTTCAAAGGCTGTAATATCATTGTTTCTAATTGCTGTGTAAAATTCCATGGTATAAATGTACCACAGTTTTTGGATCTATTCATCCATTGAGGGACATCTGGGTTGTTTCCTAGATTTAGTTATTGTAAATTGAGCTGCTATGAACATAGATATTGCTGTGTCGCTGTAATGTGCTGATTCTAAATCCCCTGGAAAAATACCCAGGAGAGGAATAGCAGGATCATATGGTGGTCTCATTCCTAGTTTTTTGAGGATTCTCCACACTGCTTTCCAGAGGGGCTGTACCAGTTTGCAGCTCCACCAACATTGCCTTAGAGTGCCTAGCTCTCCCCAGCCCCTCCAGCATCTATTATTGTTTATTTTCTTCATTTTTGCCATTCTGACTGGCGTGAGGTGATACCTTAATGTAGTTTTCATTTGCATTTCTCTGATTACTTTTGATTTAGAACACTTTCTCATGTATTCATTGACTTGATCAATGTCCTCTGTTGAGAAGTTTCTATTTAGCTCTTTGGCCCATTTAATGTTTGGGTTGTTTGTGTTTTTGTAGTTGAGATTTTTGAAGATTTTGTAGATTCTGGATATGAGACCCCTGTCAGAGGTATCATAGCTCATGATTCTCTCCATTTCTGTAGGAAACCTCTTGACTCTTTTGATTGTTTCCTTGGCAGTACAAATGCTTTTTAGCTTTATGGCATCCCATTCACTGATTTTTGACTTTACTTCCTTCACTTTAGGAAACATGTTGAGAAAGTCTTTGCCTACTCCCAAACGTTGAAGTGTTGGACCTAATTTGTCTTTCATCAGTTGCAAGGTAGCTGGTTTAATTCCTAGCTTCTTGATCCATTTTGAATTGATTATCATGCAAGGAGAGCAATATTGGTCTAATTTCAACTTTCTGCAAGTGGCTGTCTAGTTTTTCCAGCACCATTTGTTGAAAAGGCTGTCTCTCCTCCATGTAATATTTTGTCCCCCTATGTCAAAAATCAGATATTTAAATATTTGAGGGTTTGTTTCAGGGTCTTCTATTCTATTCCATTGGTCTTCTTTCCTATCTTGATACCAGTACTATGCTGTCTTTGTTACTACAACTCTATAGTATAGTTTTAGATCTGGGATGGCAAAACCGCCTGATTCATCTTTCTTGCTTAGTAGTGTTGTTGCAATTCTAGGTTTCTTATTGTTCCAAATGAATTTGAGAATTGCTTTTTCGATGTCAGTAAAGAATGATATAGGTATCTTTATAGGGATAACATTAAATCTATATAAAGCTTTTGGTAGAATGGCCATTTTTATTATGTTAATTCTGCCTAACCAAGAGCGTGTGACATCATTTCATCTTCTTAGGTCATCTTGGATTTCATTCTTCAATGACCGATAATTTTCGTTGTAGAGATCTTTGATTTCCCTTGTAAGGTTAATTCCAAGTATTTTATTTTTTTGAAGATATTTTGAATGGGACTGATTTCCTGATTTCTTCATCAGACCTATTATTATTAATGTATAGGAAAGCTATTGATTTGTGGGTATTGATCTTGTATCCTGTCACTTTGCTAAATCTGTTTATAAGTTCAAGCAGTTTATTGATGGAGTTTTTTGGATCTTCCAGATATAGGATCATGTCATCAGCAAAAAGAGAGAGTTTGACTTCCTCTCTTCCTATTTTTATCCCTTTGATTTCTTTCTCTTGCCTAATTGCTCCAGCTAGGTTCTCAAGAAAAATATTGAATAAAAGTGGTGAGGGGGACAGCCTTGTCTTCTTCCCGATTTTAGTGGAAATGCTTTCAGCTTTTCTCTGTTTAGTATTATACTAGCTGAGGGTTTAGCATATATAGCCTTTACATAATACAGTGAATCTTCATAATTGGTGGATTCTTGCAGCCCAGATGTCTACCCCTCAAAATCACCACATATTCTCTCCTCTTGTGCTCTCAAATTTGTTCACATTCAACTCTCCTTCTAAATTATTTTTCAGGTCTACAGTCTGGTTTCAGTGCATAGTCACAGTCCAGATTTATGCATAAGTTTACACGGTAATTTGTGCCTCTATGAATGTTGCCTATAGCTAAGAAGCAGTATATCAAGAACTCTTACATCACACCCTCTGTGACTATCACAGAGATATGCCATCAGTATATTATTAAATTGGATATTAATTACTTGGAGGTGTTAAGATGGAAACACATCTAAAGAACCACCTATATCTACGTATATTTCTTCAGGTAGCTGTTTACTCTTCATTTAGACTCCTTATCATTTGTTTCACAAAGTAAAAGTAATAATAGAGTTAAGGACTTCACAGTTTCCATGAGTACTTTTTTTCCCTCTCTCTATTTGAATACTAAAGCTATGTCACTAAACTATGGCCCAAACATCAAGTGAACCTGAAAAAAGCAAATAAAGGATTAGTCTTAGTGTGCTCCCTCTGTTTATCTGGCTCTTTGACATTTTATATCAGCTCTAGTGGGTCTGAATGACCATTAATACTAGCACAGTATTTATGAATGAGGGGCATGGAGGATATCAGTTCTTAGAACACCAAATATAATTACATAAAATGTTCTTCAAACCAGGTTCTTACTACTTGGTGATATAATCACCTTAGGGTTATTTGAGATAGGTTCCTGTAGCTTCTTTCTATAACTTAAGTCCTTAAAAGAATGATATGGATGCATCTTGCTCCTGGAATTTAATTAATCACTCCTAAAAAAATTGTAGCCGACTTGTTCCTGCTACCAGTTTTGGAAGCTTGGAAATGTTACTGGAAGGTTTACAAATTTCCTTTCTATGGAAATAGGAAATGACAATAATGTATTAAAAGTGTTTTCCCATAGAACGTGCATTCTTCATTGTGATGGACAGAATGAAGGAGGCTGAGGAGTTGAAAGTATAAATGAAGAATATGTGTGCTCGGAAAGGTTCTATTAAGAATCCTATGCACTGACTTCAGAACCATCAAAATCGTAAGAGACATGTGACAATGACTTCATCACTTTTGCAACACATCAGAAAATAATCCACGGTACAAAAGAAATATTCTAAATCCTGAGAAAACAGCAAAGCCATGGAGAAGAAATGATTTAATATTTTAATATTTTCACATCTGTTAATCTTATACAATGCTCATGGCAATATGGAACGTATTATTAGTATTATTGCTACTAGGTAAATGACAATATCAACCACCTCATTAAAGAAAGACCTGGGCTGGAGGTGCAGATCAGTGAAGGAGTGCTTGCCTTGCATGCTCCAGGCCCTGGGTTCAGCCTCCAGGTAACTCCCCCCATGAAAGACAGACCTAAGGATAGAGAATTTTTACTCTTGATTCTAATTTATTTACATTTTACCACATACCATGTCTCCTAGTAACATAGTTTTTAAAATGTCAATATTATGAGTAAAAGTCCTTACCCTTCTTTTCCTAGAGAAAATGACTTTCATGCCAGTAATGAGCAGAATCACTTGTGCTATGTTGAGATCAATAACAATATTTAGCACTTACGAAACAATTTTCATCTTCAAACCACTTTACTGGCAGTAAACAAATTCAAGATGCTGTCATTTCTCAAAAGAAAATCCATGGAATGACAAGCTGTCATTTGCTCAGCATTCCAGATTCCAGGATGTGAGCCATGGAATCAGAGATTTCACACAAATCATGGGGTGCCACGTCATTTTATACAGTTAAAGACACTATATCAATGGAAAATTTCATTACTTATAAAAGCAACGATGCTTACAGTCAAACAGTAAAATGTGCAGGGTTGTGAATTACGGGTTGGAACACACTAATGCTTTAGCATGATTCTGGGAAGGTGGTTTGGTAGCAGGCTGAGAATCCTGTGAACTTGAGTTTGGGAGCTATGGTGCGGAAGAAATAGCTGTTAGAGGTCTTCTTAAGGGGGTGCCATGATAAAAAATGTGCATTAGAAAAAATATTACTCTTACATTTATTTCAAAGGGTTTTATTTTAGGTTAACTGTGATGGAGGAGAGTTTGCACTGGAAATAGGCAACAATATATGGTCGTACACATTATTAAATAAATGAGGAACTTCTGAATATTCTATGCCCTTTGTTAAGGGTCACTTGACATTTTCTTGAAATGGTCTACTTTGAAAAAGTCTTAAAGCTGGATTTTGAGCCTCATCAAACTGTTCCATGATAGTACTGCCCCTCCCCTCTTTCAATACTTGTTAGGGTTAGATGAGAGCATGGTTAAAAGTTAGTGTTAGGGTTAAATTTAAGGTTAGGGTTACTTGTTAAGTACATTTCAACTTCTTGCTAAGCAAATAAAAAGACTCAAATCAATAATCATTGGTGGTTCTGAAGATTCCTATCAGGAAATTTATAACCTAGATTCAGGTTTCACAATTTTGAGTTATTCAAAATAATTTTCACTGGTGTTTCTCTAGTATGACTGTTATCAGGGGTTGCTTTGTGTTATTGGTGCTTTCATGCTCACAAGAGAAGATTTTCAGCAAGACACAAAATTCATCAAAGTTTATAAGAGGAGAAAGGAAAAACATCTTCAAGGGAGAAGGTGATCATCTCAAAGAGGAGAAGAAGTGTTGCTCTCTTTGTGAGCTCAACTTTTTTGGATATAAGGGGAAATTTCTATGGTCTCTATCTGCCAGTTTTACCTCCTCTATTCAATTGACATTTATTGCTTTCCCAGGGACTCTGGGTCTTGTGACAGTCATGAATTATATAGTTGTATTGCGTTTATCTTAGGCCATGGTATGGCACTTTTGAGAGAACATACCCCTTCCCCTTGGTTTTTATCCCCTGAGTTTTATAGAGCTAAGATCAGGCAAGGCTCCTGAAGGAGACATTTTCTCGGACCTTGTGGTGCTGCTAGGACAGGGTGGTTGATTAACTGATTTGCTCTGCTCTAAGTATTTTCACCCCTGATCCATTATTGCTCATGTCTAACTTCTACTTAATATTACAGCTACCATCACTCAGTAGCCCAAGGTCCAAACTCAGGTGATTTAGTGATAGGGAATCACGTTACACAGGTAAGCAAATTCTTAAAATTATTTAATTTTTTTCAGTATTTTAAGTCACATTAGCAAAAGTCCCATATTTTACCAACAGCTACTTTGCAATGGGAGAGGCTTCATGGAGGTTTTAAAAAGAATTTATAACAAAATTGAAATTATTAATGTAGACATAAAATACAGCAGTGGCTCAGCTGTTGCAGCCCTTGCCTGGCATGCACAAGTATGACAGTTCAAATCCCAGCATCACTTACACAATGAAGTCTCGGAGCAATAAAAGCCAAATGAAAAACTGAACAAAATTGATTCTCTCTCTCTCTCTCTCTCACACACACACACACACACACACACACACACACACGCACCCACACGCTGTTCCTCTCTCTCTCTCTCTCTTAAAAAACATATTATGCCCCTCTGGAAAGCAGTATGGAGAATCCTTAAGAAATTAGGGATGACTCCACCATACGACCCTGCTATTCCACTCCTGGGTATCTTTCCAGGGGACTTAGAATCAGCACATTACAGTGACACAGCAATATCAATGTTCATTGCAGCACAATTTACCATTGCTAGGCTATGGAAACAACCCCGGTGTCCCTCACAGGAA